>PNEQ01004478.1:13337-29072 GCA_003012365.1 Medauroidea extradentata | reverse complement strand
TGACTGACGTGCAGCAGTCAGATAATTGCAGAGACTGCTACGTGGTAGCAGATAAGATAGCAACAACTCCCGTTGATAATAACCACGTCTGAGTAATGGCACCAGATAAGATAAACTAATGACTCGATCAATCGTGAAATTCGGTTATCCGACTGTCTCGTCCCCTGCATTATCGCGGATAATAGAGGTTCTACTGTATCACAAAATCCAGACAACCACCAGGCCTCAACATCTGATAACTTTCAATATTTCTGTCACACCATAGTTGGTACCCGAGCCCCTAGGTGTGCTAGTTAGCAACCATCGCTTACTGTCCGCCATACTGCAGTGTGCAATCGCTTGCCGCCTGAGGAATCTGGCCAGCGAAATGTTGCGACCGTGCAAAGTGTGTCGTCCATCTGTTTTTGTATTTTCTTACTTGCAAGTACTGGTACACCTCTGTCTACTTGTTTCACCAACATTAAACAGGCGAGTTTGTAATATTTTTCGATGAAGAAAAAAAAAAAAGTAATATTTAGAATGTGTTAGTATCTTTCATACAGAACCTAAGCTTTATTTTGCACGTATTATGTCATAGAATGCATGAAATTGAGAATTAGCCTAAATGGCACATTTTTTAAGTTGGCGAGTGAATTTTTTTTTTATCGCGTAGGAGTTGTTCTACGCTATGTATGGAAGTTGTTCTTTGTGTCTGGGAATTTTCTAATGGGCTTGTTAGTAGACATCCTGAATGTGAGTAATGAAGGCAAAGGCCGTAAGAGGAGTTGTGTTATTCTGTTATCAATCTTTATGGAAGTGTTAAAAACAAACTCACAAGTAAGCAATATAAAATTTATTTGCATATTTTACAAAAAAATTGAACAAAGAAATAGTCTCAATAGTTTACAGAACCTCCATACAAATCATTCCACATATGTTCCTAACTTATTTATTTACAAATAACGAACCAATATATTGCCTATTCATCTCTGTTTTGGTGTTACAACTATGCATGTTGTTTCGATTCACTTTCAATAATATTGGCAAAACTTGTGCCACTTATTAGTTTGAACAAATAAACTTCATAAAAATATAGTACACACATTTTTATTAAACATTTGTGATGGTTTTAGTGTTGGCAAGAAACCTGCAAGCTTGTTATCACCTAAATTAGTTATGTATTTACACTTTTTAAAAGGTTATATTCTAGCAGAACATTGTAAGTCTTAACTTAAATAGTTTAGGCAATTTGAGTAATCTCACCAAATAGGTTTTACACTAACAATGACTTGGTATCACATAAATTTCGGTCCCTTCTTATTGTGTATTTCTGTTGTGCAACTTTGTCTGCAGTCAGCAGTTTTAGTAGTAACTTTTAGGGTTCGGAACTTGGTTAAGACATATTTGCCCCTTGCACAATACAAATACATGCTTGCAAGATACTACAGCCACATTTAGCTAACTTGCTATTCACAGTCACACAGTGCAGCTTCTGCCACTTCACAATACAACTCTGCAATCATCAC
This sequence comes from Medauroidea extradentata, assembly GCA_003012365.1. Taxonomy (NCBI): domain Eukaryota; kingdom Metazoa; phylum Arthropoda; class Insecta; order Phasmatodea; family Phasmatidae; genus Medauroidea; species Medauroidea extradentata. The sequence continues at coordinate 27,567 of PNEQ01004478.1, read as the reverse complement.
TTATTAATTAGTTTCACAACATCAGCACCTTCACTTTGACAAGAATATTACATGGCACAAATCAGAAACCATCTAAATATTATTACAAGTAAAAATGAGTAGTATCATAAATTAGTTTTAAGAGTTATAATTAAGTTATGCACAAAAAGTAGCACAGTATCACTTCCTGCTTTATCACAATTACGTCAGGCTTGCAATTTGTCTGTAATTCTGTGTGATGAAACTTGTCATAGTCATGTGTAATTCTCCCTAAACTTTTGTTAAATTTTACATGAAAGAAATTTAAATGAATGTTACAATTTTTTTTACCTAGGTTGGTAAGCTGTTCAAATACTTAGTTCTGAATATTTTTACATTAATTGTACCTCTTCAACTTCTTGCTTTTTTTTTATTTAGTGAATCTGATTGTACAATAAAAATATGTAACAACCATAAAGTGATCATCAATAGAGTTTAGAAATCTGGTATTTTTATTTGTTTACAAATTTACTCTTTGATTAGACCTAAAGTTGTCACTTAAGTTCATAGGATTTAAAGCTATAATGTTACTGTTTATTTTTCTTTAGATCATATGCCAGGATGTCAGATTTAAAATGAGTTTAGGACAAATTTAAAAATGCCAAATTTATGTAGCTACAAATGCAAGTTAAGAGTAAGACCTTCATTTAAATATTTTGGATGTAAACAAATAGAAACATTCAGATTATTGCTTATACCTTTTAAAAAATGCTAATAACATTACTGTTGACTCCACTGCTGTATGTATGAATGTTGACTATCAAAAGAAACTTTTTAACATGAGTCCATCTTTACATTACACTTGCACCATTTCAATTTCTCCAGGGTTTGCAGCCTGCTTCAGTTACACCAAAGAGCAAAGACTGGCTCAATCAAGAGCATGTCCTGGCCATGATGCTCGGTCGCAGCGATCTGTGCTCCTCTAGGCATGTGGTGTCGCTGCTAGTCGCTGCAGCCATCAGTTCAGAACTCTGAGTCCCAGCCAGACAAGTCATCCGGTGGTGGTCCCTCCCCATCTGGAGGGTAGTCGTCAAAGTTGGTAGTGTCCGTAACACTCCGTACTTGAGGGATGATGGGCGGCGTCAATGTATGATTAGTCAAACCTTCCCAGTTGAAGCCATCAAACCACCTGTCAGAAAAAAAAATACATTGCTTTGAAATTTTATAACTGACAGAATAGGTTATTATTTTACTAATTGACAACAAAATTCCAATAAAATATATGTGTTTAAAACCATCAGAATTTCAGTTGCATTTTTCAACCCTGTGGTTAACAAAATCCTACTGCTTTTATGTACAGTAGTCTTACGTAGCTATTAAATTACTTGCGTACTGCTACAAGTATACTTCTAAAATACAGTAACGAAGTAGTTTTTAAGGTAACAATTTGTGAATATTACTAAAACGCGTAGAGAGAGATGTACAAGTACTTACAGAAACCGTACTTGCTGGTAAGAGAACACAAAAAACAGATGAATGACACATTTTTGCGCGGTACGACGTTTTGCTGGCCGGGCCAGCTTCCTTGGCCGGTGAGTGATTGCACACTGCAGTATAGCGGACGTTAAGCGATGGTTGGTAACTAGCGGACGAGGGACGAACTAAGGTGTGGCCAAAAATTTGAAAGTTGTCGGATGTTGAGGCCTGGTAGTTGTCTGAATTTTGCGATATACTGCTGGGCTAGTTCCCAGCGCCTCAGTTCTGCGCTATTGTCTGACGGTGGTAAGGCGCTCACCACTCTGGTATTGTAACAGGCATCAAAAGAGAGTTTGTGGGAGGCTGCATGTGCAGCAACTGGTTTATCTTGACAATTTAGATTGGAACTGGGTATTGCTTGTTTAGTATCGGCACTGTGGCTATTCATCCTCTGTGTCATGGTGTTTGTGGTGAGGCCAATGTATTCAGCATCGCAATGTGTGCACTGTAGTTGGTAGATAAGGTTTTTTTGTCCTGCAGCTGTAATTGCCCTGAATTGGGTGTGTAGTTTAGGGCACACAAACTTGTTGTGGAGGTTTGGAGGTCATCTGAAAACCAGTCTTAGGGGGTTTGGAGAACAGGTTGCACATAAACGGTGAAGAAGGAAGTATTTTGAGGCCACAGTTGAGGATTGTCTCAGTTTGTTGAGGCTGTCGTGGTGAGGAATGTCAGTGTTACTGTCTCGGGTCTGTGGTCTCTTGTTAGTGATGGCTCGCTGAATCTGCCAACCAGGGGTTTGGGGTATCCTTTGTCAATAAATGCTCTGACTATTTGGTGACACTGTGTATTCAGATCGTCTTTGGTTGAACACACGTGTTTGGCTCTGGTTGCTTGGCTGAATGGAAGTAATTTTTTTGCAGTAAAAGAGGTGGTAGCTGCCAATATATATTATATAATCACAAAATTCAGACAACCACCAGGCCTTAACATCCTATGACGTCCAAATTTTCTGTCATACTGCTGTGTGCAATCACTCGCTGCCCGAGGAAAGCAAAACGACGCGATCGCGCAAAAATGTGTTGTCCATCTGCTTTTTATATTCTCCAACCTGCAAATACTGTTTCTTTAAGTACTTGCACATCTCTGTCTTTGTGTTTTAGTAAATTAGTATCCTAACAGCCATTTTTCACATTTTCTTTGTTTACATACAGTAATTTATAACTAAAGCTAAATATGTAATTTTTTAAAGAAAATGTTCAGTTGTCTGGAAAAAAAAAAGCTGCATACTTGTATTATAGTCTGTCTCATGTAAGTATTCCATATTTTGACAGTTCACTTCTAAGAGGTGGTGTATGTGTAAACAGGATTGAGAAGGCAGTGCTTTTCCAGGAAGCCAGGTAGTTTTAAAGCTCCAAACAATGGAACTGCCACGTATCTCAGAAGAGAGATGTCAAAATATGGAAAAGTTACACGAGACAGGCTATAACAGTAATAGGTAGAGACATGCAAAATTCACATTATTTTCTGACAGCTGACTAGACTCCAATAGACTATAGGCTCATTTGACGTCTCCCGCTGGCCGATATTGTCGTAACTTGCCGCGGAGAATGATTGCACTATAGTGAGGCCAATCTCTGTAAAGACGTAACACACGTAAATAACAACACATAAAAGTTCGTGACCAATTGAATAGCAGATTACGTTCTGATATGTATAGGAAAGTGAAGTTTAGTTTGCTGCTAAATGATACATCAAATTTTGCATGTCTCTAGTAATAGGTACAGTACAAGAATGACAGTGTTGCAAATTTGTCGTGTCATAACGAAACTGTATTTTCAGAGGAACAGCGTGAAAAAAAAAATTACATTATGTCTCCAGTGGAAATAATGCTGGTGTATACTGATATGCTACAGAAGTAAGTCTTTCTAACAGAAAATATTACTGATTCATTCATTTTTACATGAAGAGTTGCAATAGTCATTGGCACTTGTATACACACTGTTCATGATTGACATGCTCCACAAAAAAACAAGAGTCGGTGAAATCAGGATAGAGTGGGGAATTGTGCAATTAGACCATCACCCAGAACATTCAAGCTCCAATGTAAGGTTGTACCATCATGCTGGAAGGTGATGGATGGCTGCAGGTATTCATTCTGTGGTAGCAAGAACAGTTGAAGCAGATCAGTTGAGAACTCTAGTTTTCTCTGCAAAGGAAATTCCTAACATCCACACCAAACCGTAAGCTTCGAGCTATCATGAATATGTTGAGTCATTCTGTTTTGGTTTTTGGTGCCCCAAATCCTATTACGTATGTCTGAAAATATGAGATGTTGCTTTGTCAGAAAGCCAGCAATTTTTCTGGTACTCATTTGCTTTATCATTGGATTGAAAATCAGTATGGAACAATGTGTTACAGCAATGATTGCTTATTTGGCTGTCAATGATTGCTTGCAGCACAGATCAAAGTCCACTTTGAAAGTTACATTTTTGCATTCTTCACACTAGATACTATGATATGCCTTCAACAGTAGGATCACCATTTTTATTCTATGAATTTAAAAAAAAATCCCTTACTGAAAAACATTTTAATTCGAGCTACAAGAGAGTTATGATAAGGAACCCTATATTGCGGTAAATAAAACTTGATGATATTGGTATTTTAAAAAAATTCTTGATAAAAAAAAGTAAACATGTACATGTAAAATTCTACAATATGATACTGGCATTGCTGCAAATAAAGTGAACTACTGTACTTTCCATAAACATTGCGAAAAATTTATTTAACTAATTACAATAAGTTGTCAGCATGATTTCTAACTTGGATGGAGTCAAGTTTCAAAAGACCCAAATTCTTGAGGTAAACAATTTAAATGAACCTTTGTTAAAGATACAATCAAACGTTTGTGTTAGTAGCACTAGTCAGTATTCTTAAGTTGGTATTATTGACAGATTTTTTTTTATACTGTGCTCGATGTCACAACTGCTGCCAAGATTATTTTACTAATTTCTGTTAATTTTGTGTGGTGAATGTTTAATCCAGTAGTTTTAAATTTCTTTCTTGGCACACCTGTTTCCCACCTTTACAAAATTAAGTTAAATAACAGTATATCTGGTCTAATTTATAGTTAATTCAATCAATGGTTAGAATAGTATTTATTCAGTCATGTAATCAATTTTCAGTATGTTCGAACCTTTTGAAAAAGCAAAATAAGCCCAATAACATAGGAGTACGTATACATTAAACTATTCAGGTTTTACGTAACTTCAGTAGATTTAGGCCCAAAGTTCCTCCGTGATATTACCGTATTTTTGTGTGCTGTACATGTTTGATACAATGTCGACCAACATTTTTCATTCTGAAATGGAAGTGTGATGTCTATCCCCATGAACAGTTGCATGTACATTTTGTATTTCACTAAGCTTGTTTTCCATTACGAGTGATATTTGATAATGTAAACAGCATGTGCCCAAAATCATGGCAATATTTAATGATGTTATATGAAACCAAGTATAATATATTTAATTTCTTTCATCTGTGGTAACAATCATGAAAAATATTTAAGTAATACCATACACCAGTTTTCACCGTAATTTTTGTACGGCAGAGTTTTCAGGATTTTAAATCCAAATGGATTTTATAAAGACAACACAAATGCGTGTACATTAGTAATGTTTTCATAAAGTATAAAAAGCATTCACTTCCAGTCTTCAAACGCAATGACAATGTTGATTATGCTATAATAACCATAAGTGTAACATGTAATTAAATTTACTATGAGAAAATACTTCACAATAAGTGCCCCACATTTTTTTTTTTGCTGATGTTCTTTCCCAACTCATCCTCACAGAAACGGTTGATTGTCGCACCTCATCAGATGTGCAATTGAATACACTACGATGTTACAGAAGTTCAAATTGTCAACAGTACACATACTGAACAAATACCATCCAAAGAATCACTGCTGCTATTGTCTATAACTATATACACTGTGTTTATTATTTGCATCGCTATGTTTTTGTTTAAGAAATTGTGGAAAGATACAAATTAACTGAAAGGATAAAAACCAGGTCTTCAAAAATGCTTACCATTACAATCTATAACAAAGGAATCGTAACAAAGCTTATTTATACATACTTGTGCTTTTGAATCTCACTGATGCCTCCCTTCTGGTATCCTAATCGTTCTGCTGGATTGTCACTGAAAATAATTTCATTTTATTCACATTTATTCTTTGAAATAAAAAAAAATTACTACTTTAAAAATTTGGTAGGTAGTAAAAGACAGTGTAATGTAATAAAAATATCCGTTAAGCAATAATATTTCACACATGTCGTTATAACAGAACATATGTTATATTTTAAGCATAGAATTTTTTAGACACCAAATACCAGAAATTACACGAAATCAGCTAGCTATGAGCCCTGATTAAGAACAAGTACCAGAATGTAGTTTTAAGTCTTTTTTTCCTCAACACACTGACATGGGTAACAATGCCAGCTGAGGTGAAACTAAGAACATACATATTTTAAATAGGGCTGTACAGATAGCAATTACCAACTATCTCATTTAATGGAATTCAAAAGATTTTTACTCATTAGTGTAATGCCATAATATACATTTCTTACACAATAATAGCACACAAAATGTTGAGTTCAGTTAATACTTGGCTAAACTGAAATGACCCCAATGAAGTATTCACAGTTTGCATTATTTATAGAGTATTTTTGCCATTTATATATGTATTATATTCAATATTTAAAATTGTTAATTTAGGGTGCTTAAATTATTTGAGTACATCAGAATAAATTTTTCATAATAATATTCTAAAATCAAACCACAGAATTGATGAACTAAAAATAATTTTGAATGAAGATTCACAAAAGGTAATGTATCCAAGTAAAATTAAAGTAATATTTTCAAAAAAATACCATAAATGCCTGTCTATGTAACAAAACCTTACGTATGCCTCCCGACCACTAGAAGCAATGTTTATGCCCCTGTTTCCCACACTGCACAAGTTTTATTTGTTTTTATTAATGCTTTTGACCTTAACAAGAGAAAAATTCTCATAAGTTGCAATGCTGGGTGAAAGACATGTACTATTTTGGCTGGTTAAATATTAAGGGAATGAGAATCAGAAACAGTAATATTGGATTTTAGCATCGGCAATGCAATAGATGAATAAAAATTGAGATGCAACACACTCCATTCAAAAAAATGTTTTATCCGAGACTACGGTCATGAGCATTGGTGAATGCTATCACGACCGGTTTATAGCAGTCTTGTACGTACTGTAACATTGGCTGTACACATTGCGTACTTGTATGCTGTATTCAATGATTCTCAGTTATGTTTATGCACAATAACAAGTTGTTTCAACAGTTGCGCAAATGGAATATAGTGGAGTGTACATTTTGCTGCCTTTTTAAAAACATATTAATGTAAAAACACATGCATTCTCATCACCAACCCCATTTATACATTACAAATTAATTAGCAGTTGGTCTAAAGTTTTCTTCATTAACTGTAAGCATTCAAGAGGTACTAACACTCATTCCAACATGTTAGGCATGACAACTTGGCTCTAAATGTTTTGGAACTTCCAAGAGCCACTGTGCCAACGAGTTCATGGATTTGAAACATCTGTTACCGGATGGTAAAACATATTAAATAGCCACATTATTATTATTTATTTTTTATTAATTTATATAAATTCAACTGCGAATGGGTGTAGTTTTATAATACACAGCCTTCATTAACACCCATGATTTTTTTTGTGTAACAACACTATAGATCATCATATGATTACAGTAATAACTTAATAACTGAAGCTCTAATATATAATTCTGTTGAAAAAAGATTCAACTAACAGAAAAAAAGCTGCATGCATACTTGTGTGAATGGTAACACAACAATAGAAGACAAAGGAAAATACTGAATGTTTGTCGTGTCCTAGCAAAACTATAGTTAGAGGATAAGAATGAAACAAAATTGCATAATGTCCTTACCATATATTTTTTCTACATGTGGAGTGTATAATGCATATGTAAATGTAGTGTAATTGATTACACTAATTTTAATGGTTATTTTATTATTATTATTATTTTTAATTACTAGTTCACTTTATTAATTTATTTTGGCTTTAATCCTTTTCTGCTCTGTTTGTGATGGCAAATAAATATGTGTGCTTTAACATTGGTGCTACGTTGCATGTTTATTCCATACTGAGTTTAACACTCAAGTTTATTAAATTGTTACCATGAACGGGAGTTGACTTTGTGACACTCGTATTGCTCTAGTTATATGTTATTTGTGTTAATAAGTAGTTCTACTTAAGTAATTTATTTAAATTATCCATTATAAATTTTAAGTTATATACAAAATTTTCAAAAGAAATATTTTAAGTGGCACAAAGTCACCCATATCTGTTGCAAAGTAACCCCCATTCATGGTACCACCATCTTAAAATGGTTACCCTGTGTAAAATAAAATTATATACTGTTCATATACGACTAATTTGAAAGATAAGAGCAATAAAAGGTGTGCAGTTTTAATTTGCTTCGCTTTATTTTTAATGTAGAGCAGGACGGAATGGTAGCTTGGTAATTGTGTAAAGTATTAAATTAATGTTCTAGAAACAGCAACTTTAGTTAACATGGACCTCCACATCCATCACCCCTTTATTCTCAAACTATTCTCGAGAATGCAAGCACAAAACTTACCGACAAAGTTTCTTGATGAGTGCCATGGCATTCCTTGTGATGTTCCTAGGAAACTCTATGGCATCAATACCTTTCAGTATTATGTTGTAAGTCTTCATAGGGTCTGCCCCAGTGAAGGGGGGTGTACCTGGAACAATAATCTCATTATTACCTACACATATGTTGTGCTAAGTATTAACAGCTAGTGCCATAAACGTTCTCAACTTGACGAGGCCTGCATTTTCAGCTAAAGTAGTATTTACACTACACAAGATTTAGACTTCTAGAGATTTTTATGCAGAGAACAATGTTATAATTATGAAATGATTCTATACAAAAACATATCACACACATTGTTGATGGCCTCTGTCAATATTTAATAAACATGATTAATTTATCAAACACATTTAAATTTAGTTTTCAATCGAGGCCACATTCCTTACTTAACAAAGTGCTGATATGACTGGCTAGTAAATCTAATTTCAGGAAAGTTATTTGTCTGTCAGTCAACTAATCAATAAAAGGCATCATCAGCGACAGTAATCAGTATAAATAATGGCATTGTGTCTAACATCCTGGGAAACTAATGGTTATGTCCTCAACAATATGTATGTTTCCCAAATCAACTGCATTGGTGGCTTTGGAAAGCATTACCAAGAAGGGCACAAAGTCATGGTTGGTAGGGTAGGAGGGCTACATGAAATGCTACTCCCAATTAATGGAAAGGAGGGGGTTATAAGGGCGGACATCCCCCACAAAAATTTGGATTTTAATTACAAAATTAACTATTTTATCAATTTTTGAAACTTAACATTAAGTATACAGCTGATAGAAATAGTAACCATGTAGTTTTTTTTTTCCCAGGGAACAATTTAACAAATACTGTATTACTTTGGCAAACCCTAAGCTCGTAGGAACCTGGTCAATATTAAATAAAGCATGTGAAAAAATAAATGCACATAAAATTATTTCGAAATTAAGTTACTTTATATTAAGTATCACTTTGCTTGATTTCATTTAAAGGAAATTGGCTTGAATACATCCTCAAGCTGATAATTATTCACCGAAATTAAGTATTTATTTACAAATACTGTTAAGTTTTTCATTAAATTATTGAAACTTAAATAACGAATTAATTAAATATCAAACCTAGTTCTTTTTCAAACTGAATATGCATGTTCTCTTTAATCAGTGATAGGTTTGCAATAAATTCAGTTCTGGACTTGGAGGATCAATATTCTTAATTTCAAGTCCATCTTAATATGCTAATTATTTCTCTGTAATATCGTTGATGCTATTCAGTTTGTTCTTTGAACGAACATAAAACAGTCCACATCTGTTTGTCAAAACCAAAGAAAATGGTCAGCACATAGACAATTAAGGTTTTAATAATTAATATCACTTTATTTAGCCTTGTGCATTAGTAACTGTACAGTATAATAAGCACCTTTAACACATTTTTATTAAAAAAAAAAAAAAATTATGCTGGAAGCAAATAGCAGGTGGCAGCACAGTGGAGAGGAGAGAGATGAACACATTATCAAGCTCTCGTACTACATGAACAGCACAGGTGCAGGTTACATGTGCAGCCATCTCCGGGTCTTTTATGTGGCCCTGGCAAAGGTGCCTAATATGTGAAAATGCACTTTGTAATGTTTTGATACTGTAGCTAAGGAATAAATAAACTACATGTGCATTGAAATAAGGACATACTAGTAATAATATTTACTGTGTTGTTTTTTATATTATTTGGTCAACGGAGGAAGAGGCATTGTGACGTGTCATGCATACTAACCCAAAATGTGTGTCACACATATTGCTATGTTTCCACAAATCTTAACAGCATGCTCACTGCAGTTTCATCAAACGGCTCCAACATCTTACGTCTCCTGCTACATCCGAAACAACTGCCTCACCTTCTGCACATTCAGTACTCTCAGCCGGAAGTGTAATCTCCAACCCAAACACCAAATCCTACCTCACTAGTTACTGATCAGCAGCTTCAAACAGAATCGTTAGTGGTCACCACTTTCAGTAAAAAAAAGAATGTGACCCAAACACTACCACAATAAAAAAATAATTGTTTGTTACAGTATTTCTGATTATCTATGCTGTTTCTGCTTTACAGTTCTCTATTTGTATTTAAATATGTTGGCGACTTCTACGCGAGACTCCATATCATTTGTTGTGCAGTTCTATTATGATTTACTCCCATCTCTATGACCAGTATATGTAGTTTGTGTCACATGACCAACACACAGTGACCAGCAGAATAGTCTGTTCCATGACCTCACACTAGATCAATTAATTTTTCAACACAATTTTCTGTATTGTCTACTAACTAAGATCATGCAGTTAAGCAAGGTTAACCAGCAGTTTTTCAAGTGACCAAATAAACTTCACTCAATTTTTGAAGACCGAAAGTCACTTGTATAAGCATCTCTTAACGTTTTGTGATTACTGCTCTGGAGCTAAAAAAACGTTTAAACAACTCTCTCAATTTGCTATTTTGATTCTAGAATTTTTTTAAACACTCAGTATACATACATAAAATTTAAACTTGTCTAACAGAATTACCAATACTACAATAATTCGGAACTTAAAAGTCGTGAAAAAAGGTACCATACAATGCAATTGCCTCAGTGGTATTCTTTGAACATTTAAAATGTCACAGAATACGGAGGAAATGTCTACCAACCTGTTAAAAGCTCAAACATCAGAACTCCCAGAGACCAGTAATCTGCACTGATGTCATGGCCTCTGTTCAGGATCACTTCAGGTGCGACGTACTCCGGCGTCCCACAAAATGTCCATGTCTTACGACCATGCTGCAAAATAAAATTGTTTTTCTTATGTCTGTAATCACTTCATTAAACCCCAAACAAGGCTGTGATCAAGACATCAATACATGCACAAAATCATATACAGAATACATGTCTAGAACACAAGGATCAAGTAAATTATTCCAAAAAAAAAAACCATCTCATTACAAAAAAATTTCATACTGATAGTCATATTTGGTACTTTTCTGAAATAAATTAAGACATACTTTAATTTAATTCAAAGTCAAACCCACTTAGTGTGCACTGTTCACTTGTTTTCTGTAATGCCCAACTACACCAGTCAGAAGTACGCTGCCAGTGCAGACACTACCAGCTATTGCGAAAAAAAAAAACTATGACAGAGGAAGGAGGGGAAGTAGAAGATAGGGCACGGGAGGTGGGAAAAAAGCTAAAATAACCTTTCAAACACATGCAGAATGATCTTGAGCTGAAGAAACCAGAAATAGTAATCAATTATCGCTGCTACAGCAGCCAACAAAGCTGTGACTACAAATGGTAGGGTTGTTGCCATTGTCAACAAACAACTATGCAATCTACATCACCCATTTCATCCTGTTCAAACAATCATCTGAGGTAAACAAACTCTCTAATTGCACCTCATGGAAACCATCTATACACCTACCTGCCTGCCTGTTCTACTCCTAGCTGAGGAAGAAGCAGCTACCAAGTATTGGGCTGTGGCTAAAAGGACTATACTTCTAAATCTATGTGCGCGCACACACTCGCTAAGTACGCTGTCACGTGACACGCTTAACATGTTTACCTTGACACCTTCAAGCAGCCAAACATGTTTAGTTGTGTTGAAGAATATGATCGGTAAACATAGAGGTTACATGTACATACATTTTATTGGTCGAAATGTTGGTAATGTTTACAAACTACAAACAATATTGTGTAGCTTTGTTTTCATTGTTCTGTAGTTATCGTAATAAAATTTGAAAGAAACAGGTGAATATATTATAAATATACTGAAGTATAAGATTTGAAACTGTGTTGCAATGGTCGCATAGTGGCTGTGTTCCAACTCACTTTGGAGACCTTATTTATAGTTCTGTAGTGTTTTCTGCATTTTGTTTTTGCTAAGCTTCCAACGGGAATACCTTAACTGTCAGTTGTTGGTAGTTTTCCCTGCTGTCTGGTTTAAAAAACTAAGGTTATCTATGTTCCTGCTTATTACAATATGGCAACAATTTGTAGTTGTGCATTTGGTAATTGGTAATTTGTTTGGTAAATTGTTACAAAACACCAGAATATGTCGCAGATTTTGTGCACAAAATCGGGTCACGTGACAATTTTGTTAACAAAAAGTGCTAGTTGGAACACTGCCATTAGCTTTATACAATTCTACACCTTCCTTAACCTCACTATATCCCTAATGTCGCCAACTCATATCTAAGCTCACACTACTGTACTGCATTAAATACACATTAATACTATATAAAATAACATGATAATCAAAATACAGTCACCTATTTATAGTCAGCACTTAATAATTAGGTCTTTAGCGCTGGTGAGGGGTGACATTATGTGAATATGGAGTAGCACCAGAATGAAGGGGCAGGGAAAACTGCAAATTCCCGAGAAAACTCACTGACCAGTTGCATCGTCCGACACAATTGATAATATGGAATTACATGCATTAACTGCTAGTTCTCTTAGTGCTCACTTTATCCCCAATGGCCTATAGTAATGTAACTTCTTTAAAGTTATTTTACATTCGTCAGTACAATATAACATAACTGTGAACACACAGTACCAATACACACTGAAAGAACATAATTACCTGCAACTTTTTCGCAAAACCAAAATCCACCAACTTGACATAACCCTTGTTGTCGAGCAGCAGGTTTTCTGGCTTTAAGTCACGGTAAATTATGTTACGACTATGCAGATAGTCGAATGCTTCTACTACACAGGCAGTATAAAAACGTGTTGTACTGTCATCAAAATGACCTTTGTCCCTGGAACAAAAAAAATGACAATAAGCTGCAGGCCACACTTACCTTCTCAACATGTCAACAATTTTCCTATACCTTGAAAAGTGTCTTTATAAAAAAATTTTTACATTTTGTCTCTATTCATTTTACGCTGTACCTTAAAAAAATATTTCGATTTTTCTTACCGAAATTGAATGTTAGGATTTGTAAAACATTGCTCCCAAATTTATTTCATTTTCTGAAGTTGCAGCTTTATTAGTTTGTAACTACAGTATAGCCCTATTTTGATACATTCTTTTAGGCTTAAAGAAACTTATGTTAAGACATTGGGTAGAATATCTCTACAGCAGAGGTTTTTGTTTTTTAAAAATTGCCTATTTTTATTGATAAAGACAGTTTTTTGAGAAAAACTATGATGCTAATAAAACCACACAGTACACGACAGGATTATTGACAGAACTATTGAGCACCTTCAAAGAAATAATGGCACAACAATAAGAAACCGTAGAAAAAAATAGGAAATAATTACAAATATAAAACCGAGCTACTGATTTTTACAAATTTTCTAGAGGCTAATTTATGTCTCTCTGGCCCGACACACGTTGCGCAAGATTCTAAAGGCTGAAATATCTAGTGATTTTTATGGCCATTTCAACCATGGCAGTAGAGAAATCTACATGCAGATATTTGGCCTATCCAAAATTGTTGGCAAGTCCCTCTATTTTCTTCACTGTCCAGTGACTCACCAAATAACTAGGTGGGATCATAAATGTTCGTCACACATTTTTCTTCCTGAAGAATGGTATAATTGTTTGTAAAGTAGGGTAGTGTGTATTAGTGCTTTTCGCGTCTATACTATGGAAGAGTGCAAGACTTACAGCCAGCTACACTAGTGCTGCACCCTTATTGTTTATTATCTACGGCGAGGGACATAGAAATGAATTGCGACATCACCAAGTAAAACAGAAACCAGCCTCAATTTGCTGTACAACATCAAAATTACACAATACTGTGAGACAAAAACAAAATTATTGTAGTTTAGCTAACGTAATGTAAAGATTTTGACTGAATATTCTGCAAAAGCAGGGTCGCATTACTGTATTTATTTACACAATTGTGAGGAGGTTGCGGACCTGGTCCCGATTTAACATTTTTGATCTGTGCTACATTTAGTCAGGTGATGAATCCTTTATGGCGCTGTTGAATATGTTCAACACAACTATTGTTATGTTTCTTGTGTTCATTAAGTAAAATGTTGCTCAGAATATTGATTCAAACCTACTATGTAGGTAAACTTTATAACATATTGAAT
>PNEQ01004478.1:0-12337 GCA_003012365.1 Medauroidea extradentata | reverse complement strand
AGGACCGTAATATGTATTATTGTGTGTAGTTAATGCACGTCACATCTGCCGTTGTAGTCTTTTCGGCGCGAAACTCCAACCAGGCCTAAAGTGAACCTTGCATCAGACATCTTATCCCGAGGGATACAGCAATGTAAATTTTTTGTAACAAGTTATTTTTGGACAAACTACATTAAACTTCAAGTGATTTATTCGAGAACCTGACTTTTTAATTATATCTTCCTTCTTGAAACTCTCGACTGAAGCTATCCGGCAAACTTTTATGTAAGGACGCATTACACAATAGCTCCATGTATTTGACCAAGTTTTTGCCCCAGAGAATGGGGTACAGCAGTTATGAGGTGTTTTAAGGAGAAAAAAAATACATTTTGTGCAGAAAAAAAATTACATCCACCCATTTCTGAGTTACATATACATAACATTGCTACGAGTAACAGTAACCACAAAATTTTAAGTCTACAAAATTGGTGATATATATGGGAGTTGCGGTGTTTTGCAAACTTACCAAACTGCTACTGAACTTAAAATAGGACAGATTATTCTTGAACACGATAGAAGTCGTAAAGAAAACACTTGTTACACAACATTATACAGATTAGTAAATACACAACCATTTAAATTATTTGAGTGCTTGGAAATTTCTTCATGAATAATTACACAATCCAAAAGTAATATTTTTTGTACATCCAAAGATTGCAGTGTTTTACAACAAACATAGGGCACCTTCAGCAAGCAAAGCGCTGCAGCAGTCACAGAAAAAAAATACTGGTTGCAAGTCCGCTGCATACAGACGACTTGTGTGTTTTGAACAAGCAATGGCATCGCCGCAAGTGAGTAAATTGTATTCCATGGATGGGATTGCTTATAATATTATTGGAAATGAAGAATTTCTTAATGAGTTGGCCAGTAGTAAGATTTTTTTTTCGTTTTCATATTTTTGTTTGTAACATTTTCTTCACCGTCACTTAATTCTTCAGTAGCAAAAAGTCGTAAAACACCTCTCCATGGTTTAATAAAAAGAACATAACCAAACGAAACAAAACAATCCACATTAAAATGGCTGATGCATAGAAGTGCTAGTATGCAGAGACATCGCTTCAGTGGCTTATTCAGCAGAACATACAGCGCTGCACACAGCAATTACTAACATTGCTGCCGCATCGCTTTGCCTGCTGTAGGTGCCCATAGTCCAACTGCAAGAGCACATGACTTCAGCACTGCAATATGATTGGTTGAAGAAAATGATCATGCTGCACCAAACATAATATTCTCTCACTACTGTGCTCTCTCAATAACAGCGCAGGCTCTGTTATCTCTGAGCACACAATAAACTCTTTTAACTACCAGATGTTCGTTTTGAGTGTCCCACCACCAGTTGTTTACATGGTAGGTTTGCAAAACAGCACACTGTACATGTACATGCTAACGTTTTTATGTTACCAAAACGACAGGTTCTGCCTCTGTTCACATTTTCTTCAATTCCTTTGTAGTCTACAGGCCACCACAGAGTTGTTAACTTTCATCACATCTACTTTCATGCAGATCATACCCTCTACCATAAGTAACATGCTGATAACATCACTTTTTTCTCAACCACAACTTGGACAAAAATTTTTTAACAGTACAGTATTGTTTTAGAAATAATATATAAGTTGTTGACAAAAAACCACTACAAAAAACATGTTTCTGTCTAGAAGAGCGTCATAAGAACATTACAGTGATAGTGATGGTGATCCTGAAGGTGATGATAACGAACCTACAGAAGACAAGTGGGAAAGTCTCAACTTTATACACAATGTATGTATTAATCATGTTTCTGTTGGCAAATTAACTGCAGCCTCATTTAATTCACTATAAGACTATTTATTGTACATTAATTATGACATTTCAAGTTACTTGTGTGTAATGTCCATTTATTGGTGTAAAATATTGATTCCTGCTTATAACATTTTCCTGCATATAACACTTTTTTTCACAGATCCCTTGAAAAAACATTATAACAGGGTTTATAGTTTTTAAGTGTACATCCAACATTCCTTGTACCCTGGAGTGTCTGCTGGTAAAATCACTTGTTTTGTCGCATTTGAAAAAAAAAAAAATTTCGAACAATTACTTATAAAAAATAAACACTGTGAATGAATGTGTACCCAGTTCAATAAAGTGTTTGTTACTCTGCATGTCTGTAATAAATTTTCAAATTAAATAACAATTAAAATAATAAAAACTTACAGCAAAATTAAACTAAATCTATGGACCCCAATTAATGATGATAGATTTTTACAGGTATTGCACCTTGCGAGTACAGTGCAGTAATTACACTGTGGAGTTGGCGACTCTTGCCTTGGATAAATGCAAGCAACTACTACAGCAGCCACAGTATTTTTTAACAGTTTATAATTTTTAGAAGCTTGTCTTTAGCAATTTTTGAAGTGTACAATTCATTTCAAATGGAAATTGAGGATATAACAACATTTACTGTAAATTGTTTATTGTTAAGTTCTATGTTTGCAATGTGTCTGTGCTCAGTGTGTAGCTTTCAGGAAAATGTGTAAAATGAAACTTAATTTTCTCTTGTCCTTAAAACAGCACAAAAAGACATGTTTAGTTAAAATGTGTCGACCAGCATTACATAGTTGTTAAACATTTTGTTACACTGAATATTTACTTATGTATTTAATTTGATTGTCACCAAAAATTTATAGTTCATTGTTATGGTGAAATTTGTAGTACTGTACAATATTGTGCATTGCAGTGTGATGTGTTTGTCTTCAAGACAAGAGAAAAAGCAACAAAAATACAGCAGCAATATTAAGTTACGTACGTAAGTGGACGGGGCTACTTGTTAGGCGACTGGCTTTGAATGATGGAATTTCTTGGGTTGGCCCTAGATACAGTGTTCCAATCAAAAACTAGCTAGTTCACAAGAACACACCTCAAAATGGTCCACAGCTCGCCTCCGAGGCATGACTCCATCAGCATGTACAGGTACTTGCGGTCCTTGAAAGTCTTGTACAGCTTCACAATAAACTCCGAGTTTGCTTCACCCATGATCTCTTTCTCCGACATTATGTGCTGTTGCTGCCGCGTTTCCACAATCTACAAACAGCACAACACTGCAATTACCAACACCGTCCTCCCAAGTTTTAGTTTGTAAAATGACATACAATTTTTAGAAATGTCTTTAACAGTACAGAATGTTTTCACCCAATACAGAACCATTTGCGTGTTTGCTTCATTGTTAAAATTTTCAGGGAATTTTACTAATTTCATGCTTAACGTAACTATTCATAGTTACTGACTTTGTAACTGACAAGTCCATGCGTTTGAAATGGCAGCGTAGGGTGTTTACCATGTACTGTATGTAATAGTTTACCGATGCACATACAATAAACCCCAATCACCAGAAGAAGTGTGTTATTTAGAGTGTGTTTGGCATCCCTTCTTTCCTGCAGGAAGGAGAAATTAAATTATATAAATACACACCAACACGAAGTGCTTACACGCCAAGCTCTAAACACCCTGAAAAGAATCCAAACCCAGCCAGTTGACACCTCAGGCCACATGGCATCAAAATAAAAACTTAATCAGAAGACATAAAAAATGTAGCAAGTGTTAAGTTGCAGCACCTGACTCTTCTTCATCTGCTTGAGGGCAAACGAGCGTGTTGGATCTCCTGCTATCTGTACCAGCTCCACTCTGCCAAAGCCACCGACCCCGAGTGTGGCTAGGATACGCAGGTCCGTCAGCTTCACGTCTCTGAACTCATCATTGATCCTGCTACACACACAACCATCACACACTCTGTGAAAAAACACAAACACATTCACACAACGCCACATGAACCAAGTACATTCACATCAACACTACTTTCTCAACATACAGTGGGAAATTTAATAAATAGTAACAATGTTAAAATAATGTGTTATTTATGGTCAATTAGGTGCAGTCTAATTATAAACTCTCCAAAATTATTGCAGAGAAATTTCCTTCAATTTTATAATGTTGTCAGTTCACCTTACTGTATCCAGAGTAAAATTCAGGCTGCTTTGCAACACGCTTTGCTGTAAAAAATTTTTGAAATGTAAGTACACAATTTAGTAGGGCATAGTCAAGTCACCTCAATCTCAATGACACACTTTATTTCATATAATAATGTTACGGGTGGTATTAATAACTTTGGTTACAGTTTATTTTAGTTGATGATGTATTACCAAACACACTAACTAAGAGCGTAAGATTTTATACAATTCTAGCAAAAGTTTGTATTACATGATGTATTAAAAATGTATTTCCTTACATTAACTACATTTAAAGTACAGTACTACGAGTGTCCAAAACTACGCAGGCTTAATCAGAAATTTAATCAAATTTAAAGTGTGTGTAAGGTGTAGCAACACAAATAAAGGTTATGGTACACTAAAATGAGCTCCAAAGAGAACTTACCAGGCTGTGTTGTCCTATATGGATGCATGTAACATGTTAAAGAAATTTTAAGTAAGTATAAGTAAACAAAAAACTGATCCATTTTTCATTACAAATTACTGTTGTATCATGGGCAAAATTTTTATATTGTAGCAACCTATTTTTTGTAACTGATGAAGTAAATTTTTTTCTTGCTATTTAATTTTTATTTAAATATAATGTCCTTTAAAAAGAATTCAAAATATCAGTAAGCTATTATCATATTTTAAGTCACATTCATACGGTACAATTCCTCTCGCACAGTTGAAACCATTTGTTCAAAGTATTGTTTCACTTCAAATTTGACAAGTGGAGAAGACATCGGAGTAAGAAACTCCGCTCTAAAATTTTCACTGCCTTCCAAACTCACCTTCTCCTTTCAATTCCTTCATCTTTGTATCTTGTGCGGATCTCATCCAGACTCGATATCAGTTGGTTGAAAGTCTCGCGATCAATCACCAGGCAAGATACACCTTCCGGATCATCGGCTATTATGTTTGCTGTCCGCAAGTCATCTCTGCAATGACAAAATACATCAAAGAAATTTACAAATAGCTTTTGAATCCACACATTTCTAAGATCTGGTATTAAAAGTAAGAGTTAAAAGGGCATTATTCCCAGCATTAGATTTCGATTTCTTCACTCAGTATTTAACAATAGTAAAATTAAATAATAACATTAAAATTGAAACTATTATATAGGTTTAAGAAATCCCCAAAATTTCAGCACATACCCTTGCAGAGCTTTCTCTCCAAAGAAATCACCCTTCTGAAGTGTGCGGATGTATTTCTCTTCAACAGTGTTGGGCTGCTTGATCGTTACCTTGACCTGTAAAACATATACAGAAATATATTTTGTAAAATTTAATTGCACAAATGAGGCATCAATTAATAACATGCATCAGACTTGATTAATGCTGAATGTCGTTATGACAGACGAAGTTAGGAGTGCAACGTCTCTTATCGTGCTGACGTAAGTCATTATAGTACAATACAGAATTTTTAAAATTTGTGAAAAATGTTGAACTGCAAATGCTGAATAAGTACTAAGTAGTCAAGTAACATTTTATAGTCCATTACCATAACATTACTGTCCATAATTTGTTGAGAAATTTTACATGCTTATCACAGAAAATGTAGGTATTCAACGAATAAGTATCTCACTACCGTAACACTTTTATTTCGAAAAAGTGAGCACATCTGCACAAATACAACATCCAAGATACCAACACACAGATTAAATACTGTCTCATGTAACAAATGTAATTTATTGTATAAGTGAATTTTATTTTATATCAAGACTGTATTTTTTTTATGCTGTATAGAGTTAATAATGTATTTCAGTGAAACATGTTACATACATATTCAAGATGTCAAGTAATAACCATCTGCAACATTATTCATGAAAGCTACGCACCTTTCCTTTGCTAATAATGAAGAAGGTATCGCCCCTTGCGCCTTGTCTGACAATGTAGTCGCCCTCATTGTAGAACGTCTGCAACATTAAAAACACAGTATCTAGTAAGTACAACTCAACACATTCACTACTGTCTTACAGACACAGATGAGTCCTGCTAATCCAAAAGTATTTCAGAAAAAGTGGTCAGATTAGCAGGTTTTTGGAGTAACCAAAATTCTTGATATAATGCATGAGCGATCAGAAAACCTAACCAAAATCAAGAAGACGTAAGATATAATATGTGCAAGATTGTGCGTAATGCTGTGCAGTGAATAATATGGTAATGTGTAGCACTCTGTCACTTAAATATTACAATGTTAATATTAATTTAGTTTTGTATTTATCACGTATTCTTCACGGATTCAGTTCAGATTGCAGGACTGTCATAATATAAGAATAATAACTAAATTTGTCATGGACAAAAATTTTTTCTAACTAAACTGAAGACAATACCTTGAGTTCAGGCAAAATCATGCATCATTTCAGTGCATAATAATTGTGAAAAAAATTAATATCCTGTAGTACTTTTTTTCTTCTTCTAAATTTAACCAAGCCTATGTAGTTAAACTTTAACTAACTAACTTTACTGGGGCCAATAAAATCTTATCTCTTAAAACTTCTTTTTTGAAAATGACTAAAATTTGGGTTAGCTATATTATTTTTTTTATATCTGTTCTAAGAATATGAGCTCTCACACTCTAATAAAACTTAAAATACTTATAATTACTGAAACAACTGTACTATTCTATGCCCCCATTTTGAGTGCAGGCTAAGTAAATTAAAATGTACAATATTTTATGATAAATTCAGTATGTACAGAAATTGTGATTATATAAATTAAAGTCGACAAATAATATGAAAAATTAGCATGTAAGCTTTACAGTACGAACATTTTTATCTATCTTGGCTTTTTTGCCAGCAATAGAAGTACAATGACCATTTTTAACAGTGAACCAGTAAGATGGCTCTTTGAATATGGATTGGGGTAACATATTATAATAATGAAATGTAAATCTGCTATCAACTAATTATTGCAGAAGAATAATTTTAATTTTATTACTAACAGCTTTAAAAATTTAATTCAGTGTATATGTGTAAGTACAGAACAATTTTATATTTATGGTAAAATAACTTTCAGACATACAGCAAATTAAGTTGTTTGCAGTGTGTCTAGGCTCCTGCACTCGGAGCATGCAGAGTCTGTCAATCAGGTTAGTTTGGGAAGAATCTCTGTACAGGGAGGTATAAGGTAGCATGCCAACATTGCCAACTGGGCTGGCCAATCAGAGCTCAGTGGCGTGACTGCTCACCAGTTTTCGTGGTATAGAAATTAAATCAGTTTTTGCAGTAGTCTTTAATGTGTGGTTAAATTTAAGTTAGTTAATTAATGTTTATTATAGGGTTAAAATATCTGTGGATAACTAAATACTTTATGAAAGTTTTAAATAACCTAAATAAATTATTCCTAATAAAAATAAGAAATTGGTCGTTTGACTATTTATGCAGATAAGCAGGTAGCGAACAACAGTTAGCTGGAGTACGAGGTTTTGTGGGTAGACGACCAGTGCCTGACTTGGTGCGTTTCCTCGGGGACTTGGGAGTCCAAATTGCCCTATAGGGTGCAGACGCACATTTTTCTCTCTGAATGTTACATTTCAAATTATGTAGTCCGGACTACTGGAGAGTGCAGTTTTGCCAATACGGTACCACGTTTTGGATAGTCATGCAAAATATGCCAGGCACACTATCATAGAGGAACTAAAAGAAAAAATTAACTGAAATATTAATCTAAAATATTTCCTGCATTCTCCTTGACCTGCAGAGAGGCGCTTAAGCTCTCAGACATTGCTGGCTAGCAGCTGCCAGCCCGCAGTGTTTCAGTAAGCAGAGGAGAGAGTTGAATTAAAGTGCCTGTGTTTCACAACATCAAACAAATGAGGAAACTTCAGTTATTGTACACAAACACATAATCCAAACAGCGGTGACCACTGAGCTGTCATCAGCCCCACAAGTACACTATTTTTTCATCCTAGGCCACAGTTCACGAATATAGCCATTAATTTGTGGTAAAAATAAGTCTGCACTATCTTGTGTTAGTTTGTTTCGTGCACATCTGCAGTTCTGCCTCATGCTAAGTGACTGGGTATTTTTAACTTTCAGAAACCACCCACTGTGCCAGGTTGTATTCAGTATTTACAATACTAACAGTTACAAATATCTCTAGCATTGGTAAATGCCACATATTCCCTGGAATGAAGACAGTGGCGGAGCCAGGGAATGGTAGGGAGTAGGAGGGGGGTCTTTATCTGGATAGCTCCCACCATCTTGGGGCTGCGGTGCCCGAGTGGTCCCACCACGGCGATCCAGATTATATTCCTGATGAGGTCTGTCCCCGCATTTATGTATGTGGGAATTGTGCCTCTGGTTGGCAAGTTTTCTTGGGGATCTCCTGTTTCCCTTATCCCTTCATTCTGGCACTGCTCCACACTAACATCACGTCATCCATCACCAGCACTTAAGATCTAGGTAGTTTTTAAGTGCTGACCAAAATCTCTTCTCGTTAGCCCCCTACCTCGAATGTCAACAAAAATTTCAAAACTGTTAATATCTATTAATGAACATAACTGCAATAATGCCAAGGAAACAAAATCAATGATTGTTCTGTCTCTGTATGTATATCTATGCAGGGATGTGTATATAGTATATTGCAACAAAAATATCCCTCCTGTACTTCTCCTCCCCTTCAAAAATATTTCTGTCTATGCTACGCCACTGAATGACAGACAAGATGTCTTGTGTGCGCACATACATGTGTGTGTATAAAAGTGTTAAAATACATCAAATTACTTTACAGAAGCCTGTACTTACCTCCTCTAATACATCTGAGATCTTTATAAGTGTTTCTTCAGGTAGGTCCTTGAAGATAGGTACACTGTAACACAATACACCATACATACTTGTAATGTCAAAGTGAATATTAATTACAACTTGCATTACATCCTTATTCTGGCGTAAGTTTACTTTTTAAATACTATTAAGGCAAAGAGCAACAAAACATATTAATAAATGTAAAAAAAGTGTGAAAATGTAATTTTATTAAAATTAGTGATGTTAAATTATTATTTTTTAAATACAGGACGTATAACCTACATTAACGCTTGAAACAGAAATTGTAGTCGAAACTACAGAACAAAGTAG
This sequence comes from Medauroidea extradentata, assembly GCA_003012365.1. Taxonomy (NCBI): domain Eukaryota; kingdom Metazoa; phylum Arthropoda; class Insecta; order Phasmatodea; family Phasmatidae; genus Medauroidea; species Medauroidea extradentata. The sequence continues at coordinate 3,220 of PNEQ01004478.1, read as the reverse complement.
GCCACCTAAGCAGGGATGGATCTAGACTTTCCTTCGCCCGGGGCAAGAATTGTTATTTGCACCCCACCCTTTTTTCTATAATTTTGAATCATTCGCGACTTAACATGTTTGGCACCATCGGAGCCTCCTCTAACCCTGAGTCCAGGGCAGGCTCCCCCTCACCCCTCTGCCGCACTAGATCCGCTCCTGCACCTAAGACACTGTGAATCATTTTACCATGATCACCTAAACATTGTGCACCATTCCCTCCCTCCCCAGCACAATAAATATTAATATAACTGATGATATTTTTACCTTTACAACATATCGGCTCACACATTGTCATAACTCAGGGGTGTCATTTAGGGGGGGGGCGAATGCCTCCCCCCCCCCCAGGACTTAAAATGAAAAAGAGTATAAAGTTTTTTTTGTGTATTTTGTTATTTAAATAATGTTAACATAAGCATATAAAACTAAAGTTTAATTATTAAAGTTTCTAATTAATACATGCTTAATATAATAAAAAACAAGCAGCAAGGTCACTGTCGCCAAAATAAAAACCTTCCACTCTGTGACATAACTACTATTTACACTAGTTACATTAATTAGTTGAAGCCGAGATGTCCAACATTTATACCAGCTTGGCTTATCAGTACCAGCAATGGTTACTTCTGTATGTTACTAGCATGCAGAATCCAAAAGCATTAAAGTAGGGCACTGATATGATCTCTATATTAATGTTTAGGGAGGGGGCAAATTCATTTGAAGGTCTACTTTTCACTTTTACAAATTTACTGGTACTACTATACATTTAAATACTTTTTTTTCTTCCTAAGTGCAAGCCTACTGTGTAGAATATACATTATATGCTCCCAAATTATTTAAACATAAATAATTTTTTTATATTTTATTTTCAAGCAGAAGCTATAAAAAATTATCTAGCAATGTAAAAAGGCATTTTATACTAATATTTACAGCATGAAAAAAAAAAAAAAAAAAAACCAAATAAAATTTTAGATGAGAGTAATTTTTTTCAAAATTTGCTTTAAAGTGTTCAAGTGAACAGTAAACTCATGAAATAGTCTAGTATGCTGTGTGTGGGTCAGTATTTGTGAGTACGGTCCAACTGAGATTCGCCCATATCACATGCACGAAAACAATGTATATTTTGTGTAGAATCCATGCTTAAACTTGCAATGAACTTTCTTAGATAAGAAATACTCGACATTCAAAGTGAACCACACAACTGTAGCTGGACCTCAGTGGCTGTAAACTAGCAGGACGAGACGGATGGCCGTCGTATCTCACCTCTTGAGGAAGTCCGTGTACTCCGCCTGCCTGATCAGGCCGGTCCTCATCATGATCGTCTGGAAGCATTGCCGCTCTATCGCCCACAACTTGCAGTCGCTGGCAGCTGGAACACACCATCAGTTACAGCCCTTAATATTTGGGGGTTTAAAAGTCAGGGACCTAACTAGAGAGGGGGTGACTTACCCCACTCGTAATATTATTAACCCGCAGGTCTGTGCCAACAAGGGCAGGGGAGGCAGGGGGGCAAGGGGGGTTACTACACCTCCGTCAGTAAACTAGAATGATATTGGTTTAATATTTGCAAGGAAACCGTAAACGATCACATACAAAGTGTCAAATCACAATGCAAGAGAGTTTTTCGTTATTCACCCCACCCCCTCCCCTTTAAACCTCTCGCTCCATTCATGCTTGTATTCTCAACCCCTTACATACAGAATAATTGGCACGTCCCCGAATAGCGCCCTCTAAAAATATCTCTAAAACTACTGGTATACGTAAAAAAAAAAAACTGAATAAATGCAAGAGAGAAAGGGCGCTTCCTACAACGCGATGTTCGGAACAAGTGGAGTAGCACATTAAATCCCTAAATAACTCGCGTGGAACTAAATACCTATTCGTTAAAACATCTGTAATGAAAAATAAATGTTCATATTGTTGTTTTCTTAAATTTCGTATTTTGCGAATAAGTCTACAACAAAATAAGTTTTAATATAATTTGTATTGCAGAACGAGGCGCCATTGCTAAAATATTTTGAAATACAACAGGGCACATTAAAAATAATAATACAGAAATTTCAACGAGTCTCTAGCTTCCAACTCTGGCGCAACATCATCATGTAACGTTCGGATCCAGCAAAACCGTAATTGCGATGTGCCTCAGGGCACAACAACCTTATATGTTGCACGTGCCCTCATACGAGTTGAACATTAGCCGGAGGACCCACGTGACCTGTCTCAAAGGCCAGGATTTCCCATACGGCCAAGGGCACAGCCAAGGGCGCAGGTCTGGAAAGGGGCTCAAATCCAGTGATATATAAGCATGTACGAAACATGGTAAATGAAATTCAGAAAATACTACGACAGATCATAGACGGCTTGAATTTATTTTCCACCGACCTAAATTTTAACAAGAAGTAATTTTAGTGGAGAACAAAATACTTCTTGGCTGTTAATAAAAACTAAAAATATTAAAAGGAAAGCTACTGACAGTCAACTAAAAAAAAATAATATGTTAAACAACTACAGTTTTCGGAAGAATTAGTTATATTGACAAAAGTGGGGGGGGGGGGAGGTTAGGCGAATTTAATTATATTTGGCCTAAAGAATTCAAACAATATCAAATCTGAGTATGCCCTTAGAATGTGCCTCGTGCTATAACTGCCGTAGGTAGGGAGAAAATATTCATGGTAAAAATTACCCCTTTAAAGCCTTCGTTACTTTGTTTCAGTAAATTTATGCCTTCCCGCCACTTGTTAACATAAAAGTAATCGTAAACGAACGCAATCCATAGATTTCACCGCGCACTAAATTTATTGTTACGTTTATGGTTATTCTGATAGCTATACGACCTTGAACATGGTGAGGAGACTATTACACCCAGAACTTTGGCCACACCTTGGCTCTGATTACATCTTGTAGGGAGGACAGGGAAGCAAAGAAGAACGAGAGAGAGAGATTAGAAGTGACCTACACTGACACACTGGGTATGTCCAGATGACGACGTCAATGGTCAGGACAAAAAATTACCACAGAACTATCGTCCTATCAGTCTTCTAAATACACTATCCAAAGTCACCGAATATATCATCCTACATAGGATTTCAAATCATATGGAGAGACACAACGTCTTACAAGACGAGCAATTTGGCTTCAGGCGAAATCATTCTACCACACATCAGCTGGTACGCATAACAGAATTCATAAACACTGC
>PNEQ01004477.1:23112-33776 GCA_003012365.1 Medauroidea extradentata | reverse complement strand
TCACTGGAAACAAAGGCGATCAACAGTATTCGCTGGAAAACCAAACCGCAACATCTGTTATATACATAAAGTAAACAAAAGGACGTCATGACGTAAACACGATCGGTTCAGTTCAGTCCGTTTCCTATTCCTTTACGTAGGTAATATTTCGTGCGCATGCGCAGTCGTCGCGTCCAGTGTCTGTCTCGAGACGCTCGTCCAGAGTGTCAGAGCCAGTCGACAATCGTCACAGCTGTGTGCGCGCTGGAGTGTGGTGCGGTGGCGAAGTATAGCTGTCTCGGGTTTCTTCTGCGTCCCGAGGTAGGATGCAAGAAATGGACTTCAAAAATGTTATATATAACGCTGCAAGAGATGGCAAGCTTCGACGTTTGAAGGTAATATAGTACTTCTGCTCGTAGTGACGTAATATGCGCCGTAGTTTTATTTAATTTTTTTCGGAATGTAAACACTTCCTTTGTCTCAGAATGGAAAGTTTGGATTTGGAAAGCGTGTTTTTATATTTACAACTGCCGTTTAGCCATGTTATGAAACTGTGGGTGGCTTAAGTCATCTTTTCTGTTAGTTAGTGAGAAATACACAGTCATTCAATCATTGTAACGGTTCTATTAATTTAGTTAACTCTGTTTAATTGGCCTATGTTGTATAGCCATACGGGGACGGCCAATAAATGATGTGTCAATAAATTTCAGTGCCTAATGTAGTTTCACATGTATTTAGCTTTAATCTGTTGGAAAAGTACTTTTACATTGCTGTGTTTGGTGTTGTGGTACCCTATAGGGCGCAGCATTTTTTCTAGTTAATGTTTACTATAAATTTGAATGTTGAATTGCATTTACATTCTAATTTAAAATGGTTTCAAAATATACTGTAATAGGAAATGAGGCAGATTGTTTTGGTGTTTGTGCGAGAGTTTGGTTATACAATAAAATTGGTATTTTTACTTCAGTGGTAGGCATTTGTGATAGGTCCGAACCATGGCCGTGGTCCTAACCAATTATTTCGCATTATCGTTGTAATGTGTTCGTGTTCGAATTGAATTTTGGAGGGTTTTGATTGAAAAGTGCTTATCAAGATAAAATAAATTGTAGTTCTGCATTTTGTGGCTTCGTGCAAGTTTTGAGGAAGTCGTTACCTTAATTATGGTGTTATGGTTATAATGTTCCAAACACTAGGCCTATAGGGTAACTAAAATAATTATTGCTTGTGTAACATTTTCAAAGCGGACTAAGTTTGCCATTTATAAATTTAACTTTCAAATATCCTGTACCATAACCAAGGCAGCTTTGGTGTATTCTTAGTAATAATAATTCATAATAAGCCAGCTCTAATGGCTTCGTTGATCACGGGGGCACAGAGCAAACCCCTCCTAAACCTTCCAACCTCAGTTTGTTGGAGTGTGTAAACTGAAACTTGTCGCACATAAATCTACCATGGGTGGAGATACACTGCTAAGGGGAGTTTTAAATACCTGGCTGTATGTTTCTATACAATATATTGTGAATCCAATTAATCTGTCATTTGTGCACTCGCACAGTGTGTGGTGAGTTGCTTCCTGGTGAATTCCCTTTGCATGACAAGTAGGGGATTTATTTTTACTTTCCGATGACACACAAAAATATACGATAATGACAAAACTAATGTGGCGTCAGTGATGTCACACTACCCCTTTTCTTATTTATTGCACAGGAGGATTCCCTGAGCCTTGGCTCGTAGTAGGAACAGTATTTACAATATTTGTTCACAGGTCATATGTACACATGTGGTTATACATATTAGGAAATTGAGTGATTCAGTCCTCCAATAATAACACATCATTAATGAGATCCAATTAAAATAAAGAAAGAAGATATATATGTGAGACTAATACACAAACAGTTTTAGTATATACGTATACATAATTGCAGGAAACAATAGTTCTCTTGGTGTCATTGCAGTACGATCAGGATACAGCCTACAAGAATATCCATAATCTAATTTAATGGGATTTCATTTCACAAAAAGAACGAAAGGTGATGATGGAAAATATAGTATTTGTTAGCAAATGTAGTAATATTTTTCAATTTTTGTAAAAAAAAATGGCTTGTAGAGCACACCTAAGTCTCTTAATTATAAATAGGAAAAAAATGTCTACTATACATTTAATCACTTTGTCCTTATCTTAGGAATTTATCAGTAAAGAATAATTTCAGTTTCTTCTTAAAACATTTTTTATCAAGAAACTTTACCTGTAAAACCAATAGTTCAGTCCCTACGGGATGAGTAGCTACTCTTGATATTTACCAAGTAACAGAGCGGAGTGGTTTAATAGGCTATTATTATTTGATACCAATATACTGGGATTGAATAGTAAAATAAAAACCCCATTCACTGTTAGTTACTTTACGGTACAACTTCAAAATAATACATTTTTATGTATACATCACTGTGAACATATAGGCCCTATACATCATCATAGCAAATTACCTGACAGTGTTTACACAGCAATATTCTCTTTGACGTCATCACAACTACATGTAATAAAATAAGTACAACACAAAATATTATTTGACCTAATCGACTTACCTTACGTCAGTAGCCATCCCATTCTTCTCCAGCAGAACCACTGTTCTAAAATCAGATGTCGCACATAGTATTGTTCAGTTACACTGTCAGCAACTAACATGCCTTTCAATAAAACTCCATACGATAACTTTTCAAACAGCTGAAAACAAAATTCTAATCAACACTTCACAACTTCGAATGATATTATTTCACATACCTAGCAATACTACAGTTTTCAGCCTGATTTAACAAAGGGTCATTGGATACAGCTATGGTTATCATTTCATATTGCCTATTACTTACACACATAATTAATCATAATATGCCATGGAAATAAACTTATCACTATAAAGTTACTGTAAACACTTAATTTTTTACTTTTATAAATCCTCAAGACACATTTTATATACACAATTTTAAACCACACGACTTCTGACATTTGTTATTCAGTAGTGCCAAGGAAACCCACTTAACATTGCAGGATTAATTTTCCAGCCTATTTGCAATTTTATTCCTGTTGTGAAGCTATTTTACTCTATTTAAGTATTGCAATATTGCTTTGCAATATAAATTTTTATTTTAACTTTATTTTCTTTTATGTAGTTTACTTCGTTCTTTTCCCCTAAACTCCTGCTATCTTGCCTAACATTACTCGTTAAATATCATATAAACATATACTTATGATCAAATAGTAATAAACACCAAGATGTTACACTGATATTACGTATTGTTTCAATGACTGCGATACTAAAGTTTAAAGCACTTTCTTGTACTACAGCTTAATAGGCTTCAATGGGCATTAATTTAACACACAGCCTACGTGGTTATTGCTATGAGAATGTCATAAACATATGTGCAGTGCAGGGTGCTTGTTGGTAAGTCCTCTGTATATAGTATTGAGGTATTGATTTTCCTGTTACAGTAGTGAGGAAATTAATTTTAGTATAGTTGGGAGTGTTTATAAAGGTAAACAAAACATAATCTTTTTCAAACAGTATGGGTTTTCAAATGTTCATGAAGATTTAATACTTTTTTTTAAATGTAACTTCCGAACACATCAACACTTTCTCTCTTCAAAATAAAAAAAATCCTGTTGCTCTTTTTTCTATCTTTCTTCCTCTTCAGTGCAACCAGTTCCAACATAAGCTCTTAGTTCACTGTGAATTTTAGTCTCTAATGCAACAACATTGTTTGGTTTTCTGGGTTTCATATTAGCCTAACTTTCTACACAGTTTTGATACTAAACAAAAGTTACACCAAATTTAATTTTTCTCAATACTTAATGTGCTGTATGTAAATGCGTAACCTATGTACAGCAGTTGAACATGTTATTTCTGCAAGTTAATGTTTTAATTGTTTTGCTAAATTTGGACTATTACATACCCTAGAGTGCCTGTTATAGAATTCAAGGCATGCAAAGTGAAGGGAAAGTTGATTCTAGTCTCTTACATAACCAAACCAACAATTCAAATTTAATGCTGTAGGCCTATTCTATACTGTTACATTCATGTGAAATGCAGGTGGAGTGAAAGGTAAATCCAGGTTTGATTCTTTCCTATTATCCTACATTTACTGTGTTACACATTTAACTTTTACATTCCATTTCCTATGGTAAATATGTATTTCAACTATTTAGGCTAAGTTATTTGAAGTTTTTTGGTATTATGACATAGCCTAAATCAAGTACTTTTCTTGTAAATATTGAGGTATGACCCATAATCTTAATTTTCTTGCATATATGACCACCTTTAATTAGTCTAGCTAGCCCAATATAGGTACTGGTTGTAAAGTGAGTATTATTGATTTTAAACATTTACTAACATAAGTTATTACAGGGCTCCATTAAAACCTACAAGTAGTTTCTACAATCTACAAATATATCATACAAGTTACAAATAAAATTTAGAATAGTTACAAGCATTTTAGTTTTACAAACATGTATGCTTGTAAAAGACATTGTAATATCTTAAATGTTTACTAGTGAGTCAGAAGATACCCAAGCAAAAAATGAAATAAGAATATTGTGATGTGGAAGAATATTTAAAGAGCAAATTAATATGCAGTTTGAGACAATGTTGGCATTTAATATACACTTGCATATTTCTTCCCAAAAAAAACTTGAAATGTTACACTCAGACATTGGACCACATTTTACATCTGAAACTAATAGAAGTGCTGCGCAGGGTGTCTAGGTCGCTAAAGTCACGAAAGTCCCGAAAAAGTCACGATTTGTGAAAAAGGTCACGAAAGTCCCACAATAGTCACTAATTTGAAGTATTTTTGGTAAAAGTCACGAAAATTATTGTTGAATCATTTGTCAATCATGCATGTTCACACTACTAGTATTTGTTGTGCAGTGTGCAAGTAAACTAAATAATAAGTTAGTATATTTATCATCATCATCTTCATAAAGACAACTTAAATTAAGGTATATATTAATTGCACATTTTAAAATTGTATATGTTTCGCACTATCAGCAGTTGGAGGAAACATAATAAAAATTGTCGGGCATGTTGCACTTGTTAAAAAAACATTTATTAATTCTATTTGAACAGTTTTTCAAGAAAAGGTCACTAGTAAAAAGTCACTAAATTTTACTTTCACAACTTGGTAGACACCAGTGCGTTAACAGCAAAAACAAAGTTGTGCTTTCTCATTTTGTAGGTTACGTTCCTTCCTCTCGGTAGAAGACCAAGTGCCGTGTATCTCTTCCCATTATTTTTACCCTGGTTTTTATTTTGTAAATTCTTCTAAGAACACCCCAAAAAGAATTTCTTTGCCTTCTTTGATTTTACTGACAAGAGACAACTTATCTTCGTTTGGCTTCAGCATTTTGTTTGCTTGCAATTTCCATCCTTACTTTATGGTAATTTCAACACATGGCGTTGTAGTAAAGATCTATTACCTGCAAGTCAACGAGTATTCTCCAAGTATTCACAACTTTGGTGTGAAACAGTAATTGCTAATAATTGTAGATAGTAATGCCTGTGAGATATAAATTACAAGTACTTGTAAATATCGAGCTTGTAACTCATAACTTGCACACTTGTAGCATTGTGAAATAGGGCCCTGGTTGTGGCTTATTAGTTTCATACTTAATTTTGATGCCTTGTATTTTGTGTTATGCAGATAAAAAGACTATCCTATCTAAGTTAGTTTTCTAATATAAAATTATTTTTAATATGACCATAGAGGTATGCAAACTAACTTTCTTGGCAAGTAACAATGCGTAGCTTTGGAATAGCAGCCACGTAAATTTTACTTTTTTTTTTTTTTACTGTCAGCCAATCTGAGCCCAAAAAATGCATCATAAAATAGGCTCTAGTAAATGCCAGGGTTCACTGTAAACCTGGTGGTACTGAGCGCATAAAATTTCTAGTATAGACTTGTATGAAATTCAAATATACACCCTTAGGACTCACAAAAGTTGTTGGAACTGAAGCATCTTTATTTTTGTAGCCTGCTATTTATATGGTTTTCTTCAACTCAGCATTCTGCCTTCCAGTGCTGATACTGAGACAGGCTATGGTTAAATTTTTGTACAAAAGTTGTAACGAGTTATTCTTTTCCTAACTTACATTTGTTCTCGTTCTCAGAAATAGCAATAAAGAAATTTTTAGGCAATACAGGCCCCTAATTAGTGTACTATAAGTAAAATTAATTGGATTGCCTAAAGTTTATTTATAAAGCCTAGCTTGTTTAGTGTATTATCTTAATTTAATGAGAAGGGCACATAATAATAATAATAATTTGAAACTGACTTTTATCTAGTTAAGAGTTTCATTACTTCTTTATTGGTAGCACAGATAAGGCATTTTCACATCTCCTTCCACTGTAAGTTACTGTGTACATAAATATTTTGACGTTTCACTGGATAAATTAACTTTTACACAGTAATTGCTTACAAAACAGTTAATCAAAGCTCAGAACAATTTTGACAGTAAAAATACCCATTACATATACAGTATTTATGATTTGATATAAATAATTATTGGGTTGCCTAATTTAGCACATGGATTGTGTCTTATACTATGATAAATATTTGATAATACCATTAGTGAACTGCCATCACAGTAATGCTAGACTTTAAACAGTAATAATGTAAATATTAAACTTTATAAAAAAGTAACAACATATTACAACATTCGGAGCTTGCAAAAATAATGTGAAAGATTAATAAATAACGAGATTGACTTCATGTATGTTGCCCAGTGCTTGCACCTAAATACAGAGATGAATTCTGTAAAGCATACAGAACTTCATATGAAAGAGTTAAAAATAATTATGATATTAAAACTTTTGTAAGAGATTTTGAAGTTGGCCAAGCCAAGTTGCAAAGAAATTAATAACGTGTAAATGCACTCGGCCCTAATGTGTACAAAATTGATAGTGAATTTATATGAACTATTGAAGGAACAAATACACTGATAAATATTAAGTTAGGTATTATGACTTAGTGAACTAATTTGCAGTAAATAATGACTTTATATCATGTTTAACATTCACAAATGGTACAATGTCTATTGCAGTTGTGAAAGTAAGTGATGCCTGACTTTTTTGCTGAGTATGTTACAACTCTGTATATGACTCATTTCTTACGGGCCTGTTCCAGAGGTCCGCGGTCACAGAACACAATTAAAAAAATGATATGGTTTTAAATGGTGGGGTTTTGAGAGTATTGCTATTTTTTTGAACAGGTGTTAATATAATGGTAAGAATGCACATAGGGAGGAGAAATTCAGCAAATATGTTGGGAGTACCATTGTGCAATGTTTTATGCAGCAGAGTTAAGGAGTGAACAGAAAACCTATGTGATAGTTATTGTTAATTTTTTTTATAAAGTATACACTTATCTGCTCTCTAGGTTTGAGGTTAACGACCATGTTGATGCATGTGTTTTGCAAGTGCTGTTGATGAAGTTGTACTTGTTCTGTGATAATGGTCATTCTTACGACAGTGGCATAATTGGTTAATATATTTTACTCAAAATAAAATAGCTCCAAAATTTGTGAAAAAAAAATTAGTAATGTGAATGGCAGTGCTAAATGCATCCTGATGAGTCGCCTACATCAGACTGATTATTCTAAACACATTTTCATAAATGTTTTAGAAAAACTCAATTTTTACAACATTTTAGTGTCCATGGTAATGTAACATGTAAAAGGTACTCTCCATACCTGCTTATTTCATCTTTGAAAACAAACATACAAACTCACTTCACATTCACAAAACTCAGCTGATGAGAGTACAAAAATGAATTATGGCCTTTGCAAATTCAGTTGTACATAGCCAGATTTTTTTGTTTTAACATGGTAATACCAATTTTTTCCATAAACATTGTTTTATGCATTGTGAATGTCATGCTATATAATAACTGCCTTTTCAGACAAAAAGTGTAAGAGTTTTAAACAACTCCTGCTTCATAAAAAACGTTTGTTAAAAGTTTTGCTTACCAAAATTATTTTTAACATCTATTACTGCAATGAGAGGGACAGCCTTGGTTATGTATTTTTTTTATATATTTGACTTATTTATTAACTTAGCACCATGAGTGTCACTGAATCCAAAAGCTAGTGTTATGTGGTATTTAATAATGATGTTAACAAATTAAATTTATTCATGCAGAACATCACAAGGACCACTGTACCCTCTTTTAGCCACTTTCATGAGAATCGCCAATAAAGGATGTCCCTGAATAAAGTTTAAAGTTCTTCGTCATGTTTTAGATGTGGAGAAGATGAGTAAAATGATAAATGTACACTAAGGGTTGCAGAGTCTTGGCAGTATCAGCAAATTTACCCACAAATTGTGGTCTTTGAGGATCACAATCTGCATAGAAATAGCAACAACGTTCGAGATCCTGGGATTGACCTCAGCCGGACATTGAATAGGAATATCCTAGGAGCGATGTGATCCATAGATGCACCACTGCTGCCCCACAGACTGTTTGCACGGCCCACGTGACATATTATTTGAAGTCGCTACTGTGATTTGCAACCCTCTAAGACCACACGCTATGGGTCAATTTACTGGTACTTACCAGTCTCTGCAATCATAAGAAGTTAGTGGTTATTAGAGTATTTCATATTTTAAGTAAGCATGACTGCACTAGCAGCTTATGCGATACACATTAAAAATTGCAATGATCTTTGAAAGAACTGTGCAATGGGAGTGCATGACTGGATTTATTTGCTTGGACATACTCCATTGCGATATAAATGACTGTCAAAAGAAAACAAAATAAAAATTAGACAAGAAAACATACATAAGCAGAGTATGCTTTAGTCATCAGGATACATACACATGAAATTCCAAAACTGGAATCTGGTCAGATAAAATAAGAAACAAACAGAAAATAAAAGAAATAAAAAATTAAAAAAAAAAGAAAAACAAGAAACCTAAGTTGACATGCGATACGATGAGACAAAGTTGTCGGACACTAACAGAAAAAACAACAAAGAACACAAATGGTAAGACAAAATTAAAAACACAGTAGTTTTCCAAACAGTCAGTATTAAGGACGTTTCGGGAACTGGAATCTGTTCCAGTCATCAGGTAGACGCACAGGGTTCAGGAACACGAGTGCGACTGATATCGGCATGTCAACTTAGGTTTCTTTTTTTATTTTGGTTATTTCTTTTATTTTCTGTTCGTTCCTTTTTTTATATGACCAGATACCAGTTTTGGAATTTCATGTTATGTATGTATCCTGATGACTAAAGCATACTCTGCTTATTTTTATGTTTTCTTGTCTTATTTTTATTTTTAGTTTCCTTCTGTTAGTCATTTATTTTGCAATGGAGTATGTCCAAGCAAATAAATCCAGTTAAAAAATGTAATATTGCACCAATGTTTCTAGTTGTAGGGTACGGTTGTATTAAGGCTAATTTTTTGTTTACTTAATGATTTTGTAATGAAAATGCAATACACAAGCTGTAATTTACTCATTTGCATGTACCATTGCTAAATCATTAAGTTTGGTGCATTTAATTTAGCAGGTTGGGAGTATTTGAGTCTGTTTAAACAGTTTTTATTCAGTAAAAATAGTAATGTTGGCCGATAAGGGAGCAGTAATGTGGATTTTAACAATTAAATTTTGGGTCTTCACCTATGCCAAATTATCTTGCATCCATGCCTGGCCCCAGTTCAGGCAAGTATAGCAATTGAATACTACAAGTGGTTTTTCTCTGGTTCCATGCAAGGGCTAGCAATTTCCCATTTTTTATTTTATTTTTTTTTCAGTTCTCTGATTGGCAACTGAGAATGTATTGAATCAATATGTTATGTTGTCATTACACTCAAAAGAAGGTATTGAATGTATTATATTTTGTTTCTGTTCCTGTATGCTTCCTTGGCCATTGCTTCTTTTTAAGCTGATCCATGTGTCTTGAATGCTGTATAGGCTGGGTATAAATTTTGTCAGTACAGTTCTATGAGGTCAACCCATCATAAAGTCCCACCTTCAGTGGGTTTGAGTGTTGTCTATAGAGCGTCTCACGCTTAGATTGCAGTACAGGGTTATATGGGCATTCGCTCTCTTTCCAATACACGGTAACTGCCATAAGCACTGTCTTTGTTGCGGCGCGCGCTGTTGCCAAAAATCCTAAAATTTTCACGTTGTAACTTTGATCTTAAAATTTTTTGCATATTGTACAGCATCGAAACGCGCATCAGGTGATATATTTGGTTCATAATTTACGCCATTTTAAGGGGTTGAAAAAATTTAAAAACAAATATTTTGACCTTGGCACTGTTTTCAAGCATTTTTAAATATATCACATCATAACTTTCTAATCAAAACCAAAATCGTATCCAAATTTTTATGGTGTGTAATTTCATATATCTGGACGCCAACGAAGAAATCTGAATGCTAATTTTGTTTTCGTTAGTTGTACATATTTTTTTTTCTAACGTTATGCACGCGTTCTAACGAACTGAAACATCAAAAAGTTGGTCAGTGAGAAACTTTTTTGCTATTCAAGTTAGATGGGGGATGAAAGCGAGGAAGTTGTTCGTAATGAGCTGAATCTATTTTCAAAAGCAACCCCACCTCAATAGCTTTAGCCGTTCTCTTGTTTATAGCTGTGAAATGTGCGGCGTATTATTGTCATGCGTTCGCCCTA
>PNEQ01004477.1:0-22112 GCA_003012365.1 Medauroidea extradentata | reverse complement strand
GCCGCAAGTTGCTCGAGTGTTGACATCTCGGAATGCCGAATGACCAAAGCGCTAAAATGTTGTCAACACATGTTGATCAGTCTAGGGAATTCGCCAACATTTGCTCCCAGCATTTGCTGCCAGCATTCGTTGACAACATTGCTGCCAACAAAAGCTGGCCAACATTTGCTGACAGCATTTGGTGTAAACGCGGCTTAAAAGGCACCAGATGCAGTTTTCAACTTTTTGGTTTTGCGTGTACCAATCCTCAGTATATCGTCTGTGCCAATCAAGAAGGTTTGTTAATTACACATGTGCACAGAATCTTTGTTAGTTAAGCGCTTTAAAACAATTGCACTGTTATCTGTATTGATTCTTAACGGTTTTCGCGATTCTTCACAACCGTGTAAACTTGACGTCTGAAATATATTGTGCACCATTGATGCATATTCAGTAGTTGCCTGCATGTTACAGTAGTTATGTCGTGTTCAAGGTCTCGAAACACGCGAGTACAAAGTTAGATTGGAAAAATAGAAATTCGAAAGAAACCAGTCTTTTAACACGCAAATTCGCAAACGATTTTCTTGTTTAGGGCCACTCCAGAGTATTCACCTGTTGTTGAATCTCAAATGTATTCGTTAAACTCTGAAATGCAGTTTGTTCACCGTACCACAGAATAAATAATTACTACGTATTTATTCTGTGACCGTACCGACCCCTTAAACTTTGGTAGATTATGACGTAATGTTTACAGACTTATGTAAGGTGTTCTGCATTTGCAAGAGAATTCAGTCACGCGCTGATTACACTGCCACGTGGTTGCGTACTCATTTAGGAATGTAATTCACACGTCATGCATCCGTTATCCTGTCTCGTCTTGTTCCTCGATTTCCAAGCTACCTTGCAACGCCGCTTGTGGCAAGCAGGCCCTATAGCCTGCTCGCGTCGATTTCGGTGTTCTCCTGTGTGGAAGTTCGTATATGTGGCTGGTTGGTTTCTGTCGTGGTTTTTTTAAATATAATTTTGTTCTTTAAAAGTGATTCGTGAATAAGTTAGGTTCTGCCTGATTTCTACTTTTTAGTTCACTTTGGTGCCAAACGCAGCTGTCTCGCTTATCGGATAAGCCGAACTTGAGGTAGTGTTTACTTCGCAACGACTAGTTTAAAAGCAATACTGTAGTGTTACTTTATACTTCCAAATATTTTTTTTTTTGTTATTTTTTAGAGCAGTCCTGTACATAGCATTTTGGCACAGTTCATAAATAAAGTTTAGTCTATAGCCTAGTAGAAACAACGTTGCTCTTAGTACGTAATAGGTAAAATTTGCTATGGGTGACGTAAATTCACGTCGGGTTTAAAAGGAATTCCCGAATCTCATCTATGAAATGAGTAACCTATATAAATACACAAATGCTTCTACGTTTTAAGCAATATAAATTGAATTCTGCATGCAATACTCGAGTGACCCTATTGACTTGAGCTAGTATTGATTCTGCATTAATTAGGCCCAACAGCAAATCGTGTATCGTACACTACGCGTATTGTTCATATGATCACTGACACTTCCGCATTTCGTTGAGCGCGGCTAACTTATCAGAAAGTGACGTAACTCTCGAGGACAGTCGCAGTTTGTAGTTGTTTACGGGTCATCGCACACTATTCAAAGTAACTTACTTCAGATGTACTGATACTAGTGTTATCACCAGACCGTAATCATTAGCAACTACGTTTGCATACGTTAGTTTTACATATGTTGTAATCCAGTTAGACATTTTCTCGAGAGTGGTCTTGGCCATTTGCCTACTATCTCAGCAACCCAAGAGAATGGACGCAATAACAAACGTTAAGTTTATCTATATGTACTGTCCAGTCGGAATATGTTAATGCAGTAATAAGTAGTTGGGCTCAATATTTGTTTTGGTGCCACTTGCTGAAGAAATGACAAACTTTATCTGGATGGATGGATCAAATTGAGGACTTTACGCTTGATGGTTCTAAATTTGTTGGCGGCTAAAAGTAGGCCATATTGCACGAACTCTGCCCGGCGGCGTTTGTCTCGACGAGCTTGACGCACACCGTTGTTATCACGTACTTACCATCGCCATTCCGTGAGTGCAACTTTGCAGCGCTTGCCAAGTGGTAGGTATTAATAACACTTGGCTCGCTGACGAATCCGTCTGTGCGTGCTACTGCCGCTGTTCTGTTCGGTGGTGACTGACCCTTCGTGAGGGGCACCGCACATACGATGCTCAGACACTATTGTGATCATGAATGGTAGGGATGTCAGCCGTGATGTGCATGCGGTGACGGACCTGTTAAAGAATGCCTGTGAATGTGTGTTCACTGATAAAGATCAGATCGTTTTTTCCGGAATGGTTTTAATGTGGATTTTTTACTTGAGTACGTTTTGTGATGCAATTTTACGTGTTCAAGGCGTGAAAACTCGTGCGCTCTAGCAGTAGAGTTATCACATGTCATAGCTTCCATGCTCATGGTGTACCCTAGCATGCAGAAAATGTTGGTGATTCACTTAATGCCATCACTATGTAAGTTATTATTTCAGGTTGTTAGCTCTGTCATAAGAAATCAACAATGGTGTTAATATACTGTCCATTGTAACCAAGTTAACACACATTAGCCATTGTTCATAGAAATATGCAAGGTAAAGACTGGATGATTAGAGATAGTGACACACAATTTGACAGAATAGGAACTGGGACAGGAATCGACCATGGCCTTTGGTAAGGGACATCACAGAATCCATCTAGAGTGATTTAGTGAAACCATGGAAAGTCAAAACCAGGATGGTCGGAGTCAATGTTCGAAATCTTTCGAATGCGAGTCCAATTCAATTTGTTACTGTTGTGCTACCATGTTTACTATGTACATTGTTAAGGGATTTCTTGAGACTAGTTTTTAATGTTATTTAAATTATTTACTTGTGAAATGCCTTAATACCAGGATAATATATTACATGTTGCATTTTGCCAGTTACAGATTCCTTCACCACTCTATACTATAATTTCCTTCTGTAGCAGTACTCCAGTTGTATTTTCCTCCTGTTGCCAGTCGGTTCTCCATAGCTGGTTTACAGATAAGATAAAACTTTTTTTCTGTGCACACAGTGCGATATAAATCTGTATCCACCTCACATTCAAGCTGACACGAACACATTTTAACAATTCCGAGAAATCATAGTAAGAGGTCTATTTAATGAAATGTAATGGAAAGTGTTTGTACTCCATACTAACTGTCTATTGTTAACATTCTTGTTTAACATCGAGAATCTGGGAAAGAGATTCTGATTAGGTTTTTTAATTATTAATATTGTTAGTATTATTATTAAAGATATTTTTATAGGTATAGTAATTTATCGTGGTAAAATGTTTATTAGGGTAGTGCAGCACAGATGAGCTATCCTTATTTACTATTTTCATTATCGGAGCATATGTCATCAAATCAGATGTAAACGGACACAGTGTTAACATCTTGAAATTTATTGGTTCTTTCCCTGAATTTACATGTTAAGTCTGTTTGATGAATTTTTGTTACTTTTATAGTTGTTAGCGAGTTACACATTATAAAATGACAATAGGACCTATGAACACTCAAATGAACTGTCTGAACAAGTCTTCAATTTTTTTTTCTGCAAGTATAATGTCTACGGAAGTGTCAAATTCAGTATAGTAGAAGTATTTTATGTTTTCGTAAGTGAAGTTCTATGTATTAAAAATGTACCACTCATTAAGTTTTTTTAAGCATTTTGAGTACTACAGTAAGAAATAAAATTTGTCATTTATAGATCATAGATGCCCTTCGAAAACAATTTTGTCTACTCAAAATGTCTGTAGCTATCCTAACTATAAATTTTATAAATGTATGTTTTACACATTTTATTTAAAAACAATTGGGGAGGTCAATTTGACAATATCCTCGTACACGACAGTATCTTCATACATGATATGTGTAGCCATTTTTTTTTTTTTTTTTTTTCGTATTTGCCAAGAATTAATGCATCATATGCTATTGTAAATGGCAATCAGCTAGGGTCTAGAATACAGGATCATTGTATGTATAGAATACAATTGGTGAAAAGCAATTTTTTATAACTTTTTACGTTATTTATGTTGTGTGGCACAACTTCAAAACCACGTTAGTTTATTTATTATTTCTGTAAATTTATACTCGCATCCGTAATCAATATGTTTTTTTATTTTAAAAAATATTTTTTAAACAATGCAGTCTACTGTGTTTTTTTTTTTTTTTATTATTATTAGAATGCAGAGCACATCATTCATTGCTTCCTTGTGTTACTTAAATTTTTCAAGGAGCCTTGGGGTGTAGTTGTCAGACCACTCCCTTTAAGCCCTGATGTTCTGGGTTTAGTCCTGATTTTTAGTGAGTAAGAAACATGGTGGATGTTGCAATTGGCAGAAAATCAAATTAATGTGGGCTATGCCTCATTGAAATTCTCCACGACTGTTAATTTATTTTTGTCCATTTGTGGAGTATGGATATGCCACAAAATTCAGTCTTATTAATTAGTCACATTTGGTTTCACAATAGTTAAAAGGTTTCACAAAACCAAAACATAATTAGATGACAGCTGAAGAAATCCTGAGAAGAATAACTGTTTGTAGGAATTCAACTAAAAGTAGTGAATATTGTAATAAAGTGTACTTTACTGAAGAGGACAGACTTTTTTGCTAAAACTTGCATGGGTTCCACACAAATGCTGTTGTTTACAAAAAAATTGTCACACAAACATTTGCTTATCTTTTGGACTAGAACGTAGTTTGTTGATAACATTTTCACAAGTCATTCTTCGTATTAAGAAAATGTCTGTTGAGCTGATCCTCAAGTAAATAGGAAGTATCACGATAGCGATAAAGAAGCTGCCAAATCCTGAAATACTAGTTGAAATAATTAGGAGATAGGACATAAACAATTAGAAGAGAGAAGAGATTCTCACATTACAAAAGAATGTGCTCGTTATTCACGAGGGGCAGTATACGGCATCAGTGTGCTAGCACAATAAACTGACGCAAGCAACTTTCCAGTAGTGTGGTGTATAGTCTCCCTCGTACGGACAGTACGGCTGCTGCACATCTGCCTGGCATGGACTCATTAACAAAATCAATATTCCATACTTGTTAGGATGGAGTCAAGTTTGAGAACAATGTAATATGTTAAATATAGGTTGTTCACAATATAGTCTTGTCTAGAATAATATATAATAATATTAAATGTTGTGAACTCAAAACATTAACTTTTGCATGCCAAACAATCTACATACCGTACTTTGATTATTACAAAGGTTGCTTTCTTTATGTTAAAAATGGATAGGGAACTATACATTGAAGGAAAACAAATAACTAGGGTTTCAGAAATGCTCACTTTATCCCAAATAACTGATACCTCCCTTTATGTCCCCATCATCCACCAACCCAGCTCTGTGCGGATGAGCATTGTTATCTATGAAACGGAATTGCTCACAAATGGCACTGGCAGAAGGCATGGCGTACCATTCTGGTTTTGTCTTAGCCCCAGTTCATTTCGGCAGTCCCTCAATTGTTTTAACCAACCTAGTTATAAGTGTAACTTGTGAGGTAATAAGAAGCACTTTTGGCAGAAAAAAAGTAGATCCTGATTAAATATTTTTGGCACAGTGTAAATTATATTAACTCTTTTAATTTTGAGTTATTGAGATATAGGAATAAACAAATAGCATCTACCATAGATGTTTTAAATACCCATTGTGTCAGTTGGTAGCCTAAGCATACTCCAAACGTTATACTAGTTATATAAAATAAGAAATATGTTGCTGCTTTAAATTTTGTAGATACTGAAATTTTTGTAGTTTTTTTTTTTTATCGTTGTGTGAAAAAAATCCTAGGTGTATTACAGTAATGTAGGAACAGTGATTTATTGCTGAAAAAAATCTACGTTGAGGTTTTAATAATAATTACATGTCCATATCTGGCGTTCTTGTGGTTATATATTATTTAAATCTGGTAATTTGCAACATGCTAATGTTTTGGAAAATCTGTTCTCAACTATGATTTTCGATGTGATTGTATCTGGCACTGCTATTCCAAACATTATCATTTCATTACTATATCCACAATTGTATCAAATTGTATCACATTTCTCGTTAGCAGTCAAACTTTCAGTATACCGGCATTGCTTGGATTTTATAAATTCCTTTACTTTTACTTTTTGGCAAATATTTTCAGACTTTTTAATGGTTTTCTGCACTATAAGAGTGACTTGTAAAAATCTTTGATGAGAAATAACTCCTCATTTTGCCATTGTAACTCCTACTTCAGTTTTCTCATTTGTCTAAAAAGTGTGGGTGTTTAACTTGCATGTCACAAAGAAATTGTACGTACAAGCTACAGATATTTGGCTTGTGTTGCAGGTATTTCTTGAACATCGTACCCGGGACGAAGTGCAGATGTTGGTAGCCGCCAAGACGAATGGCGCGACACCCCTGGTGATGGCGTGTCGCAATGGCCATTATGATGTGGCAGAGTACCTCATCGAGCGCTGTAGTGCAGACATAGAGCAGCCTGGTTCAGGTAGATCAAACATTATTGTTATAGTATATTACCACATACGAGTGCAATTTTAATGGCTGGTAAATGCCATTTTAGATGTAAAATTCAATGTGTTCTTTTTGTGCAGCAATGTGTTAACTGACAGGGTAATGAAGTGAAGGTGGGGCTATGTTAGAATCACAGGAAACTGGAAACCATATTGTTAATGTAAAACAGACCATAGAAAACATATGCAGAATGACAAATGTATATTTGAAGTTCTGAAATGCTAACTAGTGTGATAGCTAACAACGTACAAAACTGAGTGGTAAGTACATACAGCCAACTTTCTTGTTAAAGTTATACACTGTAAGTGGGTTTATTGCAGATTTGGAAGCTGTATTTGAGGCTATTATTGTCAGTTTCTGCTATATGGGTGCAGGGTCAGTCAGTATTCCTTCACACGTCAGCATCATCTGTTTCAAACTACTTAGTGTTTTGCAAGATATTTCTTATCTAAAACATGTGCACGTTCATGAAAATTGTTTACATTAATCACTAGTGTGCTCGGTTTCATTTGTACGCACTTGTTCTCTGCAAGTCAAGGTGTAAAAGGTTTTCTTCATATCCAACAGAGATACTCTGTTTATCATTATTATTTTTAAAATTTGATAGTTTTGATTGAACGTAACATTTTTAAGTTTTGTAGATGTTTCTAATGCTATGTCATTCGAGCTGTCAAAATGTTCTCAAGTTATATATAACTGAGTATACCTGTGTGTACTAACCCAGTGCAATAGTTTTTTTGTATATACATTAACAATAGCGGATCCAACTTTACTTGCGAACTTGAGATGTTGGCGGCTGGCATAGCTAGAACTGTAAATTGTAATGTGTTTTTGTGATATTTTGTTTCCAGTTGTATTTGACGGCGAGACAATAGAAGGAGCACCCCCGTTGTGGTGTGCTGCTGCTGCAGGTCACCTACCGGTTGTACGCCTACTGGTGAGGCATGGCGCGGGAGTGAACAGCACCACACGAACCAACTCCACACCACTCAGGGCGGCATGTTTCGACGGACACTTCGAAATAGTAGAGTTCCTTGTTGAACATGGGGCAGGTAGGCAGTCTCTCTATTACACAATGACTTAACTCCTTTTAGTGTACCAGCTTTTCAAACTCTAAACATAAGCATTAATATTTCTAGCCTCCCACCAAGTTGATCCAGGCTCAATTCTTGGCATGTTTGAACCTCTTTGAGTGGCTGTTTTTGTATTTATTTTTATTATTCCATTGCTTTTTTTTTTTTTTTTTCCTTCATTGCTTTGTTGGAGGCTGGAGCAGATATTTGGGTTGTTGGTGGTTGATACAGAAAGATTTTGGTGGAGGTGGATGCAGAAAGATTTGGGTGTGGGTGGATACAAAGAGATTTGTGTGTAGTTGGAGGTGGATGCAGAGATAATTGGGTGGAGGTGGAGGTGGATGCAGAGATATTTGGGTGTGTGTGGAGGTGGATGCAGAGATATTTGGGTGTGTGTGGAGGTGGATGCAGAGATATTTGGGTGTGTGTGGAGGTGGATGCAGAGATATTTGGGTGTGTGTGGAGGTGGATGCAGAGATATTTGGGTGTGTGGAGGTGCATGCCGAGATATTTGGGTGTGGGTGGAGGTGGATGCCGAGATATTTGGGTGTGGGTGGAGGTGGATGCCGAGATATTTGGGTGTGTGTGGAGGTGCATGCCGAGATATTTGGGTGTGTGTGGAGGTGCGTGCCGAGATATTTGGGTGTGGGTGGAGGTGGGTGCCGAGATATTTGAGTGTGGGTGGAAGTGGATGCCGTGATATTTGAGTGTGGGTGGAGGTGGATGCCGAGTTATTTGGGTGTGGGTGGAGGTGGATGCTATTGCTAAAAGTTTTTCATATTTAAATTTTATTACTGTCTGCATTCTTTTTATCATTTCAGAAGAGTCTCTCACTATGGCATTAGAGACCCTTCATATTGCACATATCTTTCATAATTGGGCATGTATGGAAACAATTGTACACCTGGCAAAAGAACCTGTGTTATCAGCAGTTTATACTTTGTGATAAAAATTAGAGCCATAAAAATTTAATGTAACTCTATAACTGTTGTTAGAAGTTGGGGCTAGGTACGCTGAGGGATGGAGGTCTTTGATAAAATAAAATAAATAATGCTAACCTAATTTATTTATAATTAGCGACACGAAAATATGATCTCTGTATGTCACTAATGATTAATTACTGTTAAATAAAACATCAAACAACACAAATAACCACTATTTACTAATTATTGTTAGTATCATTTCGGTCCTGTATACAAGTTTTCTGTACATGAATTGTCTCTCACCGTTTACAAATGGTCGACCCACTGTCCTAACTAAGAACACAGAGTCCTTTTGTGTCCCCGAAACCCCCTTGTCGCACAATTCGTTGCCGCAGACAATCTAGGTGAACGCTCCTGAATTTGTCTCGCAACCAGTCACTATATCCACTACTCACACCAGATGCCTGCTAGCCAAAAAGTCTCGCTTGTCTCTGCCGCAGATCTCTTTTATACCCTTAATCTAAAGTCTACACAACATTTTTGACAATTTTATTTATATAAATATATACATTCTCCAGCCTGCAGACTATCATTTACGTTGGTGCACCTTCCAATCACTTCACTGCAAAATGTTTGGCACAGATGACTCACTAATGGAGTAGTTATAAACCGTAAACTTCCTCAAACCTCGGTTTATGTAAATTTTAGTTGGAGATTACAATGTGACCCCAATTTTAATCTAGGAAATTATTGTAAACTACATTGTTTTCGGGTTACGTGATAATTTTGTTGGGAAAGAAGTACTTTAAAATGTGTGGCTTTATTTGGAGCAATATATTAGATCGTGTGACATTAGTGGTGAAATAATATTGTTAGTGTATTATGCAAGTAGTGTGCAAGATTAATAGTGTACTTTAAAAGGACTTGTGATAAAATGGAGCAGGTATTTTAAGTTTCAAACTGTGCCATGTTAAGGAAATGGGGATGGTACCTAGAAAAAAACAATTTTACGTTTACATGAGTCTTCATAATTATTTTCATACCAAATGCAACCACATACACTAATAATTCCATGCACATTTTAATCTTAAAATTATTGAGATTTAGAAATGCCATATTTTCAAATGCAGCTGTAAACATTGAAAACATATTTATTGGTTAAGACATGAGTAGTCTGACTGTTTTACATTGCCGCCATCCGCCAGGCATTATAGTATGTGTTTTGGATTTTTACACTGTCATAAAAGGTAACTCGGGAAATTTGCTCGTTGTTAATGTATGTGCTGTTGTCGTTGCAGATTTTTTAGTTAATAACGATGATTGCACTGGCACCGAGTTGAGGAGTGAAGTTAGCAAGACAGCTCTTGCACATTTCAACATTTTAGTGATAGGTTTTAGCTGTCAATTTAATTAAAATTCCGGAGTGATAACTGATTATGAATTAATGTTATTGTTTCACATCCATTAAGGATAATACATTTTGTTAGAGTAAATCGAATGTTAGTATGCGTCAAAAAAGTGAACCTACCGAGCTTATAGCTGAATGGTTTAAGCAAACCTGGCTCTTACAGACTGTTGAATGAGCACTCATGTTGCAAGTCTATTGAAAATATATTTTTCCTCTTGTTAAAGGCCTTATAGTTGCAGCCTGCTGTGCTGCCATATATTGAGCGGTTTCACTAGGCTCCGCCCACCTCGAATTATCAGCCAGTTACTGGTGCCTTGAACTCACCTATTGGCTGAGCTGTTTCCACAGGCGGGGCGGCTGCATGGTGGAACAACAAGAGCACAGTGGACAGATTTTGAGATTTGGTTGCAACTTTTCAACTTAAAAGAATTTATTTATTTAATGCTAATCATGTCATACTGTACACAATAGATTTAAATAACCATTGCATACATAAACTGTTATCTCTAATACCAGACGTTCAGGTCTCGTCGAAACTTTGTTGTCTGTGTTGTATTGTCATGCGGCGCTGTAGCAAATATTGTATTTTTAGCAATGTCAGTTGTGTTGCTGCACATTTATGAATGTTTGTAGTTCCAGTTATACCAGTTATTGTCACAAAAGCAAGTTGATTTAATGTTCTTTCACGAATTAAATGTAAGTTGCTGTAGAGTTTGTGTAACAGAGATGCAGCAGCAAGGCAAATGACATCACAGGAAAGTACTTTCAAATTAAAGTACAATAAAACAGATGTACCATCCCCGTTATAGTACCAAGTTATGAATGACATAAGGTAAAAGTTTTAAGTGAGATGATGTTAAGCAGGACCTTAACTGTATTCTGTAGATTTGTGACTATTGATTGATCAAATAGTAATAAAATCTGTTGCAAGGTGAAATTAACTTGAACCAAAAGAAGATACTGGTTTTAAATGTGTAACTCTACCCATTTAGACGTAGCATATTCATATAATTGTAAAGAATGTATTGTCTCGTTTCAGACATAGAAGTGGCTAATCGCCATGGACACACATGTTTAATGATTGCTTGCTACAAGGGCCATTATAGAATATCAAAGTTCCTCCTTAGTTTGGGAGCCAATGTAAACAGGAAGAGTGTGAAAGGCAATACAGCATTGCATGACTGTGCAGAATCTGGCAGCTTGGAGATACTAAAACTTCTCATCAAACATGGAGCAAAGATGGATGTTGATGCGTATGGTAAGGTTTTGCACATTACTTTTATCTGGAAAGATAGGCCATTAAGATAACCATTCATGTGAATATGTGTGGAGTATTACTGTATATGTGCGCATGTGCCAGCGTATGTGTGTAAGTGTGTGTGTGTCTCTTGTTTTATTTGGTTTCCAATTTCTCTGTTTTTCTCTGTACATATTATTTCCTCCTTAGACTAAATATTTTTACTAGTTCCTCTAGTCTTTTGTCTCTTACTGAGTCACCGTATGCCATAACAGTTAATTTGTTGGTTATTGTGGTGGCAGAGGACTAGGTTGATGGACATCTTGCTGACATGCTGTTCTCTGAACATATACTAGTTGTAATTTTGTATGTCATACTTATACAGTAGTCTACACCCTTGTATTAAAAGTATGAATGGTGTGAAATCAACTTTGCAGGTGATAAAACTTTAGTGTAGAATTTGGTCTCTACTGTCCAGAATACTAGTTCAGACCTATTTAGATAACCAAGACATATATTTTTAAATTTGCCCTGATTTAACCTCTTGTATATAAGAAAATACGAAGAATAAACAATTCAGAAACTATTCCCTTTCCTTTGTGAGGACACAATTCAACTGGGAGTGTACAATGTATAAAATCCAATTAACGGTACGTGAGAGTGAATCCTACACTACTATGTCATAAGAATCACCAATATTTAAGCCGTCAAATACGTACATCTGCCATATTTTGTGGTTAACTGTAGTGACCAAAGCGGATGAGGTCTTTGAGGCCTTTTATTAATTAGGTCTAGTTGTGTGTTGTGAACACTCACTGAGCAGGCACCAAGTCAGGTGTCTCATTGTATTTGCGATTCTGTTCATTTGTTTATATGTTTTATGAATACAAGATAATAGCAGCAAGTTCAATACATAATTTTCAAGCAGAAGGGGATATTTATTTTCCTGTTATATTTTTCTCAAAACAAGTGTTTGCCAAGTGTGTGGTATGGCAGCAATTGGCAGCAATGCTAGCAGTGGGCTGAGAGTGGGTCATGGGGCGGGTGACCTTGGGAGTAGGTAGAAATCGCAACTGTCGCATGTACATCTGCCTGCATGAAAGTATATTACATTATCATGCAAAATGTAGAAGTCTATTGCTCATACCAAATTTCGTAACCTTGTTACATAGTGTTCTAGTTAATAAGTAATTCAGTACTTAGTTTGTTCCTGGTTACTGATTCTCAAGTTTTCATGTTTGTGCTGTGTTTTATACAAAATGTGTGCCAATTATGATCCGTATAACATGCTTTATGTTTATCACAGTCAAGGCCATGCTCTCTTGTTTATATCCGGTTTTTGCAATAATAATATTTTAAATGGGAGCAGATATCAAAAAACTTTTTGGCAGTTTTATTTTAAAATGGTTTTTGCCCTGATAGCTAATTTTTGAAAACAAGAAGTTTCACTGTTTCGACTAAAAAGTCAATTGACCAGAATTTTGTTAGTTACAAAATAGCTAAACCCATTGTATTTACAGCCGTGAAAAAATCAGCCAACATGGAGAAGATGATTATCAAACTGTGTTACAGATTTTTATATCGGCTCTTGTTTAGGCGTACAAAATTAATATTGCTATAAAAGTAGAAACAATATTTATAACAGCATATAGAATACGACTAAAGTACTTTATGTCAGACTGTTATAAAGCTACAGTGGAATGTTATTTTATGCATAACTTACAATTGGTTCATAGTTAGATGCATAGTGCTATATATTTATTGTTGTCATGTTCAACTCAATGCATTGAATATTGCAGTGCACATGGCTTCAGCGTTTAACTTATTACAAGATTTGCCATGCATTCTTACTTGCGGCTCAAAAACATAATAAAATGTGTCTTATACATATTACTTTAAAATCCTTGGCAATTTCTTTTTTGGAACTTATTCAGTAACCATTTAAAACTTTCAGAACAGTGTGTAGATTTACTTCAAAATTTGTACAGAATTTTGTACCAATTTTCACTATTTTCATTTCAGGGGTGTGTAGTTTCACTATTTGTGCCAGTATGATTTTCTTTTCTAATTTGTGCATGTTGTTTGTTCCAATTTACTGCTTCTTTTTGAAACAATGGATGAATGATTTTTCCGGATGCTTTTTACTCGTCACAAAAATTAACAACATTGCTAATAACGTCCCTGGACTGTTTGTGTAAAGTAATGTTTCTTGACTGGTTAATTGATGCTATTAATGAAATCCTAACGACCACCACTTTTATCGCACACCTTTAAGCTACCATTAGTACGTGCACAAACATTTCCATGAACCTCGAGCATACTACGGTGGAAAGTGCCATTGCACATGTTATTGCCTCTACTTTACCAGCCAACCACAGCTCAGTTTTCTCCTCATCCTCTTTTAGTTAGAGAGTAGCACAGAAAAGAGATGGAGGCTATCCCCATCCGCCGCCTTGTAGTTAGCATATTTTCCAGCTGCATACTTGTGGTTGAGTAATACACGACTGTTAGTAGATTGTGTTGCTACCTATGATGTGCTGACCAAATATGGTAAATATTTATAGTTTGAGAATTTTGGAAACCATTGCTATATTGACATGTGCTTCTTGAAGTGTAAATCATGTCTGAATTGTTTAACCCTGTTCCTATGTATGTAGTAAATCTGAGATAATTTTACGGTATATTACTAGTGTTAGTTAGTGTATGATCTAATATTGTCTCGGAATCATGAATTCAATACATATACCAAACTAATCAAATTTTTTTTACATTTATCATAACTTAGTAATAGACTTGGAGGTAGTATTATAACCTATTTTTAATGTTTGTTATTGAAGGAATGACACCAATACTGGCAGCTAGTGTGACGGGACACACGCATATTGTAGAATATCTTATAAAACTACAGGACCTGGTTTCACACTCAGAGAGGGTAAATGCACTGGAACTGTTGGGAGCCACGTATGTTGACAAAAAGAGGGACATGATTGGTGCACTGGACTTGTGGAAGAGGGCCATGGATGACAGGTGATATAATAACTGATAATGTAACTTAATTACGATTGGATTTATTTCATAATTAGTGAATGCATGCATGTACTACTACTGTGCATTCAGTTTTCCATTTTATGAACGGTGGTACTTGGTGAGGAATTTGGTTATTTAAATTTTTATATTTTTACAGTGATTTGCTACTAATTGAGGCAAGTACAACTAGTGATGTAGCAGTATAATAGGACATGTGCTGTTGCTGCTCATGTAACACTTCAGAAAATCTTGATGCACCTATTTCTGTGAGACAGTTTCGGAATGCTTCCACGACTCGCGTATGTCTGCAGGAATAATCAGCAAAAAAAAAAAACTGTACGCGTGTATAAGTTTTTTTTAAATAGTGGCATCATCAAGGTGTTGGCTGCAATGTGAAACACTCTAACGAGAGAGTCTCCAGTTTGTCCTCTGACAGCACGAACACTTGCAAACACCCAAGCTATGACGGGATAAATGTTCAGTCGCAGAGACGGTCAGCACACAAACCTATGGTGGCTCTTGCATGTCCAACACATCAAAAGTCAAGGAATTTTAAACCTGGTCAGGAAACATGGAATAGTCAGGGGAATTTTATAAGGGCTCAGATAATTTTGTCTAGTGCAATGATTACCTAAGTACAGTTCGTAAAATTTAAAATTTTTTGTGTATGTGAATAAACTGTGGGTACGGAGGATTATGAATTTCTGCAATATATCTCCACGCCTGAGATTTATTACGTGCAATGTGTCCACATTACTCTTTTTCACAACGCTCACACGCACATTTGTACATTGTACTGAATAAATTTGTTAGTCAGCTTTGTATCGTACACTGTATGAAATATGTTGCACCTAGAAAATATGTTTATAGCACTGCATTGTATTTAGCCATGACAAAAACATGCTTTGCAAGAGTTTTGCACTATGTATATTAATTCACTCATATGTGGCGTTAAAACATTTACCGACATAATGGTGTGCACGGTGACGACTGATTCTTTCTGCTTGGTCTGGATTGGTGACTCATTTAGCACAAAAAAATTGTTTATAGCTTGATTTTGGTTAAGTGCTGTTTTGTAACAGATATTTGTTTTATTTGAAAAATCAGATGTTGTAAGATATTTATTTTGTAGTACTGATGACTTACACTGATGCTGCAATTAACTGTTTCTGAAGGTAATATTCCTATTCTCAGAAGTAATTCAGTAGCCACACGTGAATGACAAAAGTGATATGTGTAAATTAGAATTTTTTTGAAAAGTGGTTATAATTTTGTCACAGGTAATTTTGTGTACGATTCAATAAAAATTGCAGTTTGTCCCAAAGTGTAGTAGTGGCCACTTCTACTGGATTTGCGAGATTAAGTACAAAAAATTTATCGCAGCATGATTTAGGTGAAGTTTGAATTTACTAATATATTTTCATTTTGAATATCACTAATTTCAAGTTCTTTATTTTGTAGGCGTAATGATATAATTGCATGTGTTGACTTACCAAGACTTCAGTTCACCTAATTAGTTTATGAACTGGTAAAATAGAAATTGAGAAATTTGTGAAGAAAATACTTATTCTCTCGCATGGTAATGCAAATCTTGAGAGGGGTTTTTCTCAGTAGTGAGTTTGTTGTCGAAAATCGAACGGAACATTAGTTGCACAGAGGCTATTTGTAGCTTGCTTTCAGTGTGATTTTATTACTGAACTGCATAGAACATAAAGAGTACATAACTTATGATAAACGATGGTGCCAAAGACAAATGATAATGTAGCTATCAAACAAAACTAAACATTCCACCTACCTGAAATGAAAGATTTTTATAAAGAGGGTATAGTTTAACATAGGGTCTCTTTGTCATCTGGAGGTATGCAGAGTGGTGACACAAGCCACATCTTCAGCCACAGGGTGAAGCTGCAGAATCTGAAAATGAAGCCACTGAAGAGGGGTACTCAATCATCTTGTAGCAGCACGAGCATCCCTGGAGTAAGGCCATCTGCATCTTGTTTCAACTTCTGATGTTACAGTGTGTGTGCAGATAGTCGTGTTGGTACCTCTTCCTGAAACCCTTATGGAGTCACTCCATGAACCGCTTGAAGGCTGTGGGGAAAGTTTTTATTGTTAGGTTCGATTTCAAGTTCAAAATTGGATAGCTTTCGTTGCAAAACACACATAAACATAAATCTTTATGTACTCCCACGTTTGTAAATGCTTTGATCTGTTTGAGTAAGTAAGCTGGTAAGTCACCAATCATTGTGTTATATGCAGGGGGCTCTGATCGTCTGCACCTACAGCATTGTAAAGACAATTTTAGATTTCTCTTTTGTCCGACAGTATCCAATACTGATCATGTAATGTCACCTGCAAGGCTTGGACTCCAAGGTGACAATTCAATTCATCATGATGGCGAATGAAAATGTCTGTTAGGCGATTTTTCTTGGGTAGTTTGGCCAGGTGCTTATGCGCATATGGCAAGTCTAAATGTCGCAGCCTACTGCCCACTCTGAAGACATGATTTTCACCAATGAGAGGTACAAGTTTTCGAAAAGGGTCAGTTAAGCAAAGGTTTTACCTTGCAAAACGATGCTCTTGTTTCTTGATAAACATCTTTGTCAAGGCACTGTCAGGATCACTAGACACAGTGGTCCAGCAAGCCTTGAACAATATTGCCAGTACGAAGAAATAATATTTTTAAAAGGTCGTTCAGATTACTGCATCTAACAAACAAGTGTATAAAGAAATGTAAGACTTCATGGTTTCCAGCACAACGACCTTCTCTTCAAGTTCTGCTGATGAAACAGTGAGAGCTTCCTTACATGTAGGGAACTGTAGCCACTTATCAGGCACGTTGACAAGCCAGTCTGGACATGACCACCACGAGTGGTGATGTAGCAGTGGTTCTGGCAGCAACCCCTTCGAAGAACCTCTGCTGGGTTGTCTTTAGAACTCGCATAGTTCCACCAAGTGGTTGATGTTGGTTCTTGAATCTTGGACACACTGCTGGCTTCAAAGTTCTTCCACTGATGAGATGAGGTAATGAATTCAGCCAATGCAACACTATCATTGAGTCTGACCAGTCATAAATGTTCTCATTCTTAATCTTTAGCAGGTGTTTCAGGTTGAGCACATAATGAAGTAACTTTGCTGACAATAGAGAGGCATTAAACTCCAATCCAAGTACTTTCACACTGTCACCAGATACTTCATCCGAAGATTGACTTGCCTCAACTCAATCCACTGTAGGCAAGTTATCCATTCATTGCTGACCATTACTAGTAAAATTTCCGTAACTAGATTTTTCCTGTCTTGATAAGCTAAACCAGTTGTGCTTCTGAACAGCCAGCCAGCAGCGAATCTAAAACTTCTGCACCAATTAAAATATCATAAACATAAAAATTAGTTTCCAAAATAGCTGCTGTCAGAGGAAAATGTTTCCCTTCATCTTTTTCAACTGCAACAAGGTGCATATAGCCAGGTAGGGAGACGATGCTAATCTGCAAGTCACAGTTCTTGACTGATACTACGCAAATGATTGCTCATCATAGAATTGCCATAAAATGTGCTGGTTGTCTCAGTTTTTGTCACAAACTGAAATCTGCCAAAATATTTGTTTTAAATCTGTAGTGAACACTACAGGATGACAGTAGAACATCATTGAGTGAGATATTATGTATTTCCTTTTGATGTTGCATCAAAGACTACCTGCAGCTCAGTTATGTTACTTTCAGGCTTCAGTGCTGCATGGTGGCGAACATAATACAGATAACCTGCATCAGGTTCTTCGACGTGTTTGCTTATGTGCCTCATATGCTCACTCCACATAAGCTGTCATGAATGTTTGATATTGAGCACTTAAATGTGGTTGTTTCAAACACTGTTCAAGGCTTAGGAGTCGTCAAAAAACGTGGGTTTGAAAGTTTCCCAACTTCGGAGCATTTTCTCTAGGCCTAAATAGTAAAGAATCAAAATACCTGTCCATCTCATCTTGTGAGTGGGTCTGTTCAAATACGCTTTAACAGTGCAAGTCTTCAGTACTCAGGTGCTGCTTATGGGAAACTTCTTCTAACTGCCAAAATCTATCCACTGAATCATTCAATATGGCAACCTGTGTGTGAAGGGAGAAGCAATTTAAACGGACTGGTACTAAATGCTGACCAACAGGCCTCATTATGTCCCATCCGAAAGTGGTACTTAGAAAAACAGGAGTACCTAGCTCACCTTCCAGTTGTTGCCTACATAAGACAAATGGAAACACATTTGCTCCAAGAAGCATGTCAATTTGTCCATACTTGTCAAATGTGGGATCAGCTAATCTTAAGTGGGACAAGTGATTCCACTGCTGGGACACAACCAGAAAAGATGGTAAATTCTGTGTGATCTGAGACAAGACAAACACCTTTGCATGAATTTTTGTGGAATTCTGTCCAACAGGTCTGAGATGGCATGTAACTGTTCCTTTAGCCATGCTGAGGGACGTTTGTGCTAATCTGTGCGCTGGTGTAGCAACTTTCCTCTGGGACAACCCCAATCTAGTTACACAGGCTTCTGGCACAAAACTTGCCTGACTTGCAGAATCAAGAAGTGCCCACATAGGATGATATTGGCCGGTGGAATCTTTAACCTCCACTACTGTGGTTTGACAGTAGAACATTTTATGGGTGAGTGACACTAGAGAGTGAAGTTGCAGACACGTTGATTCCACCATCACTGCTCGTCAGAGTTGGCTCTATAGTTGCCGACCTATCCATTTCTGATCACTCCTTGGGAAAGTGCAATAAAGTGTAGTGTTTAACATTACGCACTTTAAAACAGTTTGATGAATGAAAGTGTGAGAATGATGACCTAAACATAAATAATTCATGCACAACCTCTGTTTCGCCCAGCTGAACCTACCTGTGGGAGTCTTTTCCAAGAAAATTGGGAATTTATATAGGTATAAAATGTCTTTAACTGCACGGTTTGCAACTGAGGGTTTCAGATACTGTGTTCATGAGTGAAACTAAGCGAGACCCTTTTCTCCCTTTTACTGTTTTCATGAATTTAGTAGTCTAGCGAGGCTTAACCTTTGAACGAATGACTTCTAAAGCTTGACACTCCTTATTGAGAAATGCAAGAAACTCTTCCAACATAGGAGAAGGGAATTCATTAACACACAGTTCCTGTTTCTGTTGCAAAACACTGTCCAGCTTCTTCTCAAGCAAGTGGGTAAGCAAAGTGGCCCAGTTCTGTACTGGCAACTCCAGGGCCTTTAGTGCAGCAGTACTCTCTGTGAAAGATGTCAAGAGCTGCAGTAAAGTGGTCAGTGAATCTAGCTAACAACTGGTACCTACGACGTGGAATCCAAATGTTGTGCCGTCACAAGTTGTTTGTTCTCATAACGCTGTTCCAATATTTCCCATGCTACCTCCTAATTCTCATTGCTAAGCGGTAATGCTTGAATTAAAAAGGACGGGTTCCCCATACAATGACTTACGATATGCAAGGCGTTCTACATTTGTCAACTCAGATTGTGCACCTACAAGTGTGGTAAAAAGATTAAAGAAGCTTGTCCAAGCCTTGACGTCACCACTGAAAGTTGGAAGCCTAATTTTTGAGAGTGCAGTGCGTGATATGGCAGGGTTGCGAGAGACTGATGACCCTGCAAAATTGTTATCTTTGTCTCGGTTACCTGCCTCCAATTTTGCCGTCACTTGGTAGTATTGTTCATCAGATATTGCAAGCTTTCCGTATGTTTGAAACTGTCAAATTCTGCGTCACCTCCATAGGCCAAGTCTAGCTGGAGATGATGTTGCTCAAAACCCATACGTAACTGTGGCAAATCTCAACAAGTTGTCGCAAATACATTTTTGAAGCATCAGACTGTACCTGCACCGCTAATGTTACAGCAAGATGTATTCTGTCTTCGTTCATTCCAATCGGCACAGATATAGTACCTAGCTAATCTGCGCACATGTTGGCAGGTGCAAGCTACTTCCGGACTAGAATGCACAAGTTCTTAGTAAGTTGCTTACCGTGGTCCGTAGCACGAAGTAGTCAGCTGTCACGTCTTCTGGAACATGAGCTTTGGAAGTGTTCCAGGTCACAGTGCCGGCGTTATGTACTGGAATCAAAACTAGCGAAACGTAGCAAGAGTAACTGCATAGCAGTTCCATGTTACATGAAGTCAGATTCAATTTGTTGTGTTCGTGAAGAAATAGTATGTGTAACGGAGAAAAAATAAACAACAAATTTTACGTTACAGCATTTAAACAAAAGATTCACCCACATACACCTTGCAAGAAAACTAAAAAAGAAAGTCTGGCAAAACGTCACACATCTCACGTATGACCATATTACTACATTCATGGCGATGGTTTGTAGGATCATATACCCTAGGCCGGAGGACCATGTTTGTAATTTGCTTCATAGAGTAAGTAAGGTATACCAGAGTGTGTAAATTGTCATCTTTGGCTTGAGTGGAAGAAAAAAGATATACTTGAGAAGCACATCAAACCTGATGGACATCAGACAGCAGAAAAATTTCACTGCAAGGTCAAGACAATGAAAGAAAGAAAGGCAGTAAACGGTCAGCAAGCTGCTGTGTCACAAACATAAGAAGTGCTAAGTCTTAATAAATTTAAAACGTGCTGCAAATCGCCATCTCTGACACTGTAGTTACGGTGCTTGGTGGTGTGAAAAGTGTCATAACAAAGCCTATGATACGTGCTGTGCGAAATGCTAGAAGCCATTATCAAGAAACATTAGAAAGGAAAATTGCGTCAACTTGACGAGAGATTTCTGCACAGGAACTGTGTGACCGTTGGTGTGCTGTTTTTGGTTGTTGGCCAAGTTTTACTTTATAAATTTTGTTTCAAAGGAAGGCAATACCCCTATTCTATGATCTAGATTGGTCAGCACTTACCCGAGACCCAAAACCCAAAGTGTAAAGCATACATAACCCATTGAGTTATGTGTTCCATAAGAGTCTCGAAGAGAATGTCGCGTATATCAGCCACCACCTTTATGATATCGTTTTCGAAGCAACATAATAAAATCATGTTTTTTTCCACATTATGTGAAACGATTAACATTTTTGTCACTTTTATTCTTGTTGCATAGTAAATGATTTATATTAGGTACATCTTTATTGTTCATCCTGTGCATGTCGTTAGCGAGTTCTAGTGTAGGTATTTTGTGTCACGTACAAAATTTGTGAATTAGAAAGTGTCCTGTTCTGAAGGAATTTAATTTTTTTTTTTAATTTTTTTTATTTTTATTTATTTATTTATTTATTTTTTTACTTTAAATGTAACATTGTAAGGTTTTCGCATCTTTAGAACAAATGCAACAACACTAGTAAATTTTTAGAATATATGAGCATTACTGAAACTTAACCACATAAGACATCTTACAAGATGCATCTTAAAATAAACAATATTGTAGTCCTACAGTACTTAAGTTACATGCCTCCTATTTTATTACCTGTTTGTTTTGGATTGCATATCAGAGTTACACAGTTAAAATAAATCGTATTCATTTATACTTACCCAATACTTGTTAAAGGCTGAATTTCTGAGTTTTTACTGTGTGTAGGAGCTAGTCACTTACAGGATGATGTGTTTGAATCTACAGTTATTAAACTCATAATACTTTGGTTTGCATATATGGGGTCAGTTTCACCAAACTCTTGCTATAGGCCATTCGGAATAAAGTGAGCACTAAAAATTTAACCTTTGAAAAAAATCACTAGCCGTTACTGCATATACATCACCACTAACAAGAGTTACTTTACTGCTTGTATGGTTGGTAGCGATTTATTGTACGTAGTTCCGTGTATTTTCCTATTTGAATACAACATTAGTGAAAGAACATATGACGAACTCGACCTG
>PNEQ01004476.1:11463-38061 GCA_003012365.1 Medauroidea extradentata | reverse complement strand
CAGTATTCATACAATGAGAATGTGGAACTATTTTTATGTATTTCTAAAAATCCTTTATAGCTTATTCTATCAGTTACGATTAATTTTCTTATTTAATTATTGTCAGTGGAATGGTGTTTTCAGCCGACAATTTTTCTATATGTAACGTTTTCTTGCTTTTGGATAAGTAGAAGATATTGGAGTGTGGCGGAGGGATCTGTAAAAGATCGTTGGCGAGAGGATGCGCGGGCCTGGCTGTGGTCTATTTGCTTGGAGGTTGTGAAGGTGGCAGGTTGTGTAGGCCGGGCGCTCCCGCGCGGTGGGAAGATGTTTGCCGACCACGTGGCATGTAAAATGTGGAAATAAGTTTTTGTGGGCACATTATTTTTCAGTGAAAGAAAATATGTTTGTTTTATTTTCGGGGTTGCGGGAGACTTTGGTTTTGGAAGCCTAAAATACAGGGAATGAGTTACTACAGCCCGAACCTCGTAAAGTTTCGCCAGCGATCTTAAAGTACGGCAATTGCAATGTACATTTCTTGTATGTACCTTTGTTTCAGTCTGAACAAAATAATTACAAGTTGCAACAAACTAACAGTGTCGGTGCTTTTCTTTATTTGTGTAAAGCCCGTGCCAGCCAGTAGGCCTAATGTAAACTTCGCACTTGTGTTGTAAACGATCCAGCATAATATACTGTGAGTGGGAACTTAAATTTGGAGCCGAATAAGTGACCCGCCACACCTGCAATGTTACAGGGTGCCTTGGTGCCAGCTTCTAGCACAGAGATAAAAAAAGGATCAGCTAGAAGAAGCATAAAAAATAAATAAAGATCCGACTGCCCACATTGTTTGACATTCTTTTATACTCATCCACGTTAGCGTTAATTTTCCAGCTGTATGGCAGGTCTCCCGTAACTCGATACAATAGTTACGTACAAAACAGTATTTATTGCAGCCTCTTTTGCTTGTAGAAATGATAGCGTACTAATTTCTTCGCGTTTCTTGTGATTAATGACTAATTACCCCACCTCCCCGGACGCCCATCGATAACACGGACAAATCATAACTCGGACAGCTTCTTCCCCCTTTTAGTCGGAGTTATCGAGGGTTCACTGTACTTCCAATTAAAGTGATGGTGAAGATAAGCACACAGATTAGTCATAATGGGAAATGTTTCTAAACCAACTGTGCAGACAATAAATAAGCCTAAACATCACATCAAGAGGTGGAATATATTGCCCACTCGTGCCACATAACTCTGCAAGTGGCAAAAAATTTAGTTTTTTGGAACATGAATGCTTACGCACACAAGTTGCATGATAAGGCTAACCAAAAACCGGCTGCAATAACTTGCATACTGTCAAAATTCACCACCAACATCTTCATTAATCAGTGAGGATGTTTATGACGCAGTTTCTGATGTTGTACTGAACCAAATCTGTCTGCGACTTTAAAATAAATGTTTGTGGCTTTATACAGACCCTGTGTGGGTTTTCTTTAGATGTCAACTAATTGTAATGAACATAACAGCTGGCGAGACAAGCCTGGTTGTTCCATCATAACTAACCTTCTTACTATACGTACCTGCTGAGTGGCAGTGGATGCAGCTTCCCAGTTTACCCTGGGAAGAGTTTGTGAAGTAGAGTCAATTTTCTCAATCTCATATACTGCCACACAGTATGAGTCAATGTGTATTACACTACTTGGAGCAGAACTTGATATATTTTTAACATGAGAATACGAGAAAAAATTAGGAAGCTGGTGCCAGAGCTGGCAAAGGATATAACGCTGCAGTAGATAATATCGTTTCATTCTGTTAAAATGTCTGATATTCTAGATTTGTCTCTCCTGAACAATGTAAATGTCACTACTTAAGGTGGCAGCTTTAGGGATTCCATGATATTGTATCTATTTGTGGCAATGCATACTAGTTCTTGTTGAACCAACTGCTTGGTATTACAAACTGCAGACAGTTGACAAATTATGTACTACTATATTTACACAAACATAATAGCCCCATTTTTTTTTACCAAAAAACATTGACTATAACTTGAGAGGTTACAGATAATTTGTTTTATAATTTTTTTTGCACTCAAGAAAAAGAACTACGTTTATGTTCCCGAGAAGTGATTAATTTTTTAAAATATTTTAGAAAGATGTACATTCGTAAAAACAATTTGGATGACTTAACTCTTTGCGTTGATGCTTCAAGCATGAATTTAACACATATACAGTATACCCCGATCTAACGACATCGGCGATCTAACAACATAATTTCCAGGAACCCTGGAAAAATTAATATTTTAAAAATTTATCAAAGCTAAGCAAAGTGAAATAGATTGCAGTAAAACGTTATTTAAAAATAATCATGCGTACATTATACAATAACATAATGCAGTCATTACAAATTAGTTATGCAGCTGTGAAACAAAAAAAAAACTGTTTAAAAATGCTAGAAACTTCTGCTGCAATATAGTCGAAGTGCGCGCTGGGTGCGTAGGCCGCCCGCGCAACACAGACATGTATGAGACGTGATTACTAACACTGCCTTATCTCGTCCTGCTCCCCCTTACTTCTCCGTGCTCCGCCCTGCCTGAACTTCCCTCTCACACTCCTCATGTGTCCTTATCTTAGCTATGCAGTTCGATACGCGACCTATGCAGTTTGATACGCGACCTATGCAGTTTGATACGCGACGTGGCATAGCAATGGTAATTTATGACCTTTTTTGAGGAACCGTGAAAATTTTGGGTTAAAAAATTGAAAATGTAAGGAAAATCGTCCGTGTTGCAATTTACTTTGTGAGTGCTGTGCTGTAAGAAACACGCTGCTAAACATTGATAACAGCCCTCCTGACTGTCCACGCCTGCCAATAACCATTCACCCCCCCTTATCAAGGAACAAGCCAGATTGTGAGTGCATGTTTCTGTGTCTTGTGATAGCACAGGGGATGAGAGTTGAAGAGACTACACAGTTTTTTTCGTGCTCATTACAGCACGGCAAAAAAAAAAAAGGACCAGCATTGCACTCAATCCGTAAAAGAAAAAAAAATCCAGTGTTATCTCATCTTTTTTTCTAGCTGCAGAATTGAGTTCGGCTTGACCTTGACAACTTCCGCTGTATTGATCACTTGTCACGTGGCCATGAAATAGCTGCGAAGTAAAAACGGCCTACGACACAAATACAAGAGTCCCGTCGCCGTGTGCGGCATGCGGGCTGATAAGGTTTTTGTTTTATGCTCGCTCGACAGTGGAGCATTAAGAGCAACTGCAGCCAGCGCGCCGAGAGCCACTTCGCCTCTATTCGCAGTACAGAGCATTAAACTGGTGCGTTGTGCATAGTTTTGTAATTTTTCCAATAGACCTACAACTTTTAGCGACGAGTAATTCAGTCGTTATTTTATACGTTACAGCACCTTTTGAGTGGTTCTAAATTCGCGTTCATAGTAGGCGTCCGAGTTCATAAAAATACAAAAAAAAAATTTTTTTTATGTTTGTTCTTTAATACGCACTTTTATTAGTATCGCGTAAATGCTTATAATGGTGACAGGCTGTAACAGTTCTTGCACAGTAAAAAAAGATTCAATGGCTGTACTGAAAGGTTTTTAAATTGTTGCCGTATACATTCACTTAAATAATATGAGTTGTTCTGTTGTGGTCTGAATGTGCTTCAGGCGAGACAAGCAGGAAGAATCACACGCGCACAACGAGCTGCACCGAGGCAAGCCAAGGCCAGCGGCCCGGCCACTCCTCTCCCCCATCCTACACAACCAGACCGAGCACGCCGTTCCGCCACACACGTCACAGTGGGGGATTGTGGGGTACCATTTTATTTGGAAGACACCTTTTCATCGTACTAAAATATAATTTCAATGAAAACTTTTTTAAGTCGGTAATTGTTCTACATAAATTTTTGAAAAGAAAAAAAAAACACTTAATTTTTTGGGGGGTGGGAGGGGGGGGGGTCAAATTTAGTTACCTCTGGACTAACAACATCGACGATCAAACGACACAATTCTGGCACCATGCGATGTCGTTAGATCGAGGGTTTACTGCACGTAGGTTTTTTTACAATGGGGGTTATCCATTAATATTTTAAATTTTAAATTTTTGGTGTTCAGAATTAGGATGAGTGTTATACTTGCGTAAATACAATATGTAGGGGTATAGTGAGCTACAGGAGTAGAGCTTACATTGGCTTTATCCATGGCCTGCATGTAAAGCAATAAGTGTCAGTTTCGAGACTGAACAATTAGCAACCTTGTCTTTTGTGATCCGTAAGTAAAATGAAAACAGTTCAACTTTCTTTGTAGGGTTCATATCAAAAGGCATGGAATGGCTGCATTTTTGACAGTTATTCCTAGAACATGTGTAATACAAATTGTCGAACAGTTATTACAATTTCTGATGGTAGGCTATGTCATCACTAGAAAGTATAATAAAGGCTGCATCTCTGTACCTAAAACTCAAAGTACAGTTTTAAAGGTAAGAAGTAAGTTATCAAAAACAAAGGAATGCACACCAAGTTTCAGACTGATGGCTGAAGTAAGTCTGGAGAAAATTAAAAGTACTAGTACAACAATTCCAGAAATTAAATACATATAAAGGTACCTAAGACAGGGTCTATCTCAGGTTACTGAAAACTACTATAATATTGTCACTCATAGTTATAACAAATCATTCAGAAGAAATTTCTAAGGAAAACTGTATGGAAATTAGTTTGGTGCAGTACATTAAGTACACAGTGTAGAAGGCAAGTATTACTACATTTCACATTTTGTTAAAGGTAGAAGTTTGATGGAAACTTTTTATACTGTTCCTGTTTCTTGCAGTTAACATCAGATAATGCAGCATCTCGATAATCATGTCTCAATAAATCCTCAGTTCTATTGTACCACTCAATGAATTTTTTCTACAAAACAATTTCTGACTTATGAAAAATATCCCCGTAACAATAATTCTTGAAATCAATGTTAAATGAACAGTCACAAACATTTTCAAACTGCAGTTAGAAAATTTACAACCATAGAAAGAATACACCAAACCTGTAAATTTTCAACAATGACAACTAGCACAAACTGTCTTCCAAAGTAACATTTTGAAACTCTTAATTTTTTCTGTGTATTTTCTTTCAATGCATTAAACTGATAAAACTAGATAGTAAAAAACATAATTGGATGGTGTTACGCATCAACAAACTGTGTGTCAGTAGGGAACATGCATTTGTCGGGTAGTTAACTAAAAACATTACCAGCACTTAGATTTATTGCTAAATAATATGTGTACTTAACGCCGAGACTCAAAACAACATACAACATGTAAAAAAATGTCACCGTAAATGTAAGAAAATCAGTAATTTTCAAACTGGATGAGAACGCTCTGTGATTGGCTTGACGTCACTAGGCGCAATTCACATGTCGGGAAGTCACGTTTTCCTTTTTAATACAAAATATTTTTACTAGCAACGAACGCTAACTCAAACTTGAAATATCTTCTAATTATACACATTTGTAATATATATTCATAGGAACAGAATTGCAAACAATACCTGCTAGGATTTATAATATTTAGATACAAAATTAATACATTTTATTGTGTTCTGCTACATACCGTGACTTTTGGAAGTAGGCTACGTACTTGGGTTCTTCCATGCTGCTGCTATCTACCGTGGACCTAGAACTACTTAAGGCTTCGGGTAATGCGTGAAACGCAATATATATATATTTTTTTTGTATTTTCTAAAATGCTGCGTGCAAGTTATTTACACTGACTAATATTTCAATGATTGCCTTTAGTTTAATATTTGCATAGAGATATTATTCATCCATCTGAGCTACTAACAGCGTTTATAAAAAGTAACCTGCTTGAGTTAGGTAGGTATTCTAAATGACACGTATATAATGCTCGATCACCAGAGGTTAGTCAGGTTGCAGTCAATCTCGTGCTTGCTATTAGTTCGGTTTACCTTCTGGACGCAAACAAACTTCACGTACGACATTTTCTTAATGACTAAGAGTTGAAATTTTTCAGCTTTGTTTTACTTGCATCTTGTAAATGCCTAGAATTTAAATAGTGCTTAGAGTGTGTTTAGGTCACTCAATTACATTTAACTCACAATAATAATTTAAGTTTGTGGAAATATAATGTATAGAGCCTACTTCCAAAATATTATGTACAAGTATTGAAACAAAAACATAAATTATTGTAATGTTAACTCGCTGTTTCGCCGAATAATTTATATCCACTGATTTCCGAAATTGTAATGTTTTCATTCAGGAACAAATAACTTCCCGAATGTTTTAAGGACGTATTCAGGGGCGTCATTTAGGGGGTGGGGTAGCAGGGGCGAGGGTGAATGCCCCCCTCCCCACTAGATTTAGAATTGTATATGTGTAAAATATATTTTTTATATTTCGTTATTTAAATAATGCTTACTTAAGCACATAGAACTGAAGTTTTATTATTAAAGTTTCTAATTTATACCTGCTTAGTTACTAAAAAAGATGCAACAAGGTCACTGACGCAGAAAAAAAAACTTTCCCCCCCTCCCCAATAAAAACCTGAAATGACGCCATTGGAGTATTAGAACGCTTGTGTACTATGTAAGACGTGAACAGCTTTCGCTTTGCGCCAAGTCAAGATTACTATAACTTTCTGTCATACTTCTTGGGATGTGCGCACGAATGCTATGGGTGGTAGGCAGCAAGCAGGCTGGGGTCTTGCCGGATGACATCACAGCGGGTGCCATGCTGAAGTCCAGTGTATCGGCGGGCTTTTTGAATTACATTACATTTTTCGCTGATTGCACTTGAATCAACGCATAAAATTTAAAAGTAAAATGTAATTATTGCTTAAAAATGCCTGCGGAATTGAATAATAATAATAATAAAAAAAAGGCATGTTCCCCATTCTTGGTTGTTATTAAAATTTTTCAAATTTGAAACAGTCTTACAAAAAGTACATATTTTACTCATCTAAAATACTAAAATACTTTTTGTAAAACTGTTTAAAAGAAGAAAAATACATTATACATAACCAACAAAATGTGCAGAGTCTGTTGAAACATAACACCACCCAATTATCAACTAAACCCTTATTGTTTGGGTCCTTTCATCACAGCAGTGTGGCAGTTTGGCAGAGACGGCCAGCAAGAACCAGGACAACACAAGCTGCGGGACTAACCCTTGTCACTGAAGTCATCCACCAGCAACACCTCCTGCAGGAACTGAGGTGGAGACCTGTTGATGACACTGTGCACTGTCCGCATTAGGGTCGTCCAGCCCTCGTTGTGGAACACTATGATCACGCTCACCTTCGGCAAGTCCGCCGGGTAGTTCCATCGTTTGCACCTGCAGGCATGTTCACACTGTACTTGCACAGCTGCATAGCCGGCAGTCAAACTCTTTCAGGCCATGCTGTGACCTTAGCTACCTAGCTCGTCACAAGGAAACATACTGATAACAGACAGTAAACACAATAAATGAAGGATTCATTATCACGTAATTTCAGACTAACAGTTAATAAATTTTTTTTATGTACACATACTAAATACGGTCTTTAAACAGTTACTGTTTACTACAATGAGGGGGTTAGATTTTGAGGGTAGGGAGGGGGGGAGAAAAGGAATAAAAAGAAGGAAAAAATGCAACAGACTACTATAGTATACAGTTAAGTTGACATCTGAGCTCTCTAGTGCTCTTATCAGGAGTGGAGGGCGAGAAGAAACTGATATCCTACTGTTCGGGGCTACTTGCCAGGTTGATACTAGCAGGACGAAAAACATTTGCCCCACGTCTTCATACACTACACATGTGCAACATAATTGTGAATTGCAGCAGTTGTGCTCAGGAATATGTGTACAGTATATATCTTCCAGGATATGCGAAAAGAAAACTATTATCTAAAACAGCCCAATTTTAATTTTGTCTTATCAAATAAACCTAAGGTTTCGGCAAATTATTTGGTTTATCAAAATTAATGGGAATGTAAATTCAGTAACTAGCGAAAACCATACAGGATTTTGTTTTTAGAAATAGGCCTTACATAGTAAAAACAATTTCACCAGAAAAATTTTGCGACATCGAATATGTCACTATATTGAGTTTACATGTATAACTCTCACAAAAATTCTAGAAATAAATAATTGTCTCTTTAAAAGCCAATTCACATTAATGTTAACATGCAGCTCCTTATGTTTTCTTTGCTTTAAATTTATGAGAGAAATATTGCTCAATCTTAGTTATGTTGACATTGGAGTCAGATTTCACGTAAGTCATTTAGGCTCTACAGGAATAATAAATATTTATGAAAATTTTAAAAATGCTTGTTTTGGTGTGATTTTGTGCTTAAATGTACAAATCAACACTTATTAAACATACAATAAAAATTTGTGATTGTAATTAAACTTTGGCATGCACGAAACCCTGCACGTACATTAAAAAATATGGCCCATTGGTGCAACTTTGGGTACAAAATTACTTTTTGTTAGAAATTCCTTAAAAGTTGATTAGTTATCATTTTCAAAATAATTTTGTGAGGCATTGACAATACTGCATTTTGTAAAGACATTAGTCATGATATAGTCATGATAGTAATATCCATTTCTCCCTTTAAGATTACTTATGTCAGAAGGTAAAACTAAATTCGGCTGGACAAAGTAAAAAGGCCGTCACACAGATGTACACAGCATAAGTTATCAACTTTTATACTTGTGAAAAATTCAATTAATACGGTTTGTGAAGAACGCTAAGTCACTATAACTTGTAGGTTACCATTTAAGCCTTTTTCAAAGGCAGATTACAGACAGATCACACTCATGAACAAATTAACAGTTCATCTAACTATATAAGAGCACAGGTACATGGTCTGAAAACTTCAAAACAGAAATATTTTGGAATGTGTATTTTAGCAGAACATGGTGAGACAAGAAATGGT
Source organism: Medauroidea extradentata (assembly GCA_003012365.1). Lineage (NCBI taxonomy): Eukaryota > Metazoa > Arthropoda > Insecta > Phasmatodea > Phasmatidae > Medauroidea > Medauroidea extradentata. Next base: position 29,151 of record PNEQ01004476.1, on the reverse strand, counting down.
AAACAGTGTGATAACTAAACCAGTTATGCAATTACGTGCTAATTTCAGAGCTACATCTCAGAACAGTACATCAGTGCAGAAAATTATGACGACGTATGTTTATTACCTTCAGGAATTACTGATTGTTCGAAACAAAATAAAATTACTTACTGAGTACACGTTTATGAAGATGCCAAAGACAATATAGAAATATGTATACAAATACCATTATGCGTGAACAAATAAGTTATATATAGGCTGAACTGGTGTCGTGGTACAGCACCGAGTATTCTGAAATCAAGCACCCTTGTGAAACTTATTGAAAGAGTTTGAGGTGTTACAACAGGATGGGACTCTGAGTGTGTGTGTGTGTAAGGCCTTTTTGAACTGATCGGACTATTTGAATGGGTCACCTGTTGTGTTGGACATAGTCGGGTTTCTTCGGCAATCTTTGGCTCCCTCCCCCTTCTTTCGCACTCCCTTTTACTGCCACAGCCAACCGCCCAGCTCTAGAGCATGCTCAGTCTAATACCGGCTGCCTCGCCAAATACTTCGCTTGCTGTCTGGGCCCCGTCTGCTATCATGCATTTGTGATAAGTTAAGTTTGTTGTTTGGTTTTCTTTTGGAGCTGGTTGTGTTTCGAGCTCAGAGTTTCGATTGGCAATTAATCACGTGAGACTCACTAGCAGCATGTGACTCACCAAATATTGTAAGGAAGCATGTTGAAGGATTTCTATAGGTTCTAGTGGTGTTATGGAACCACACTTCCTGCACACAAGGCTTTCGTTACTGAACAATGTAATGATCATTGGAAGAGTGAAGATGTTTATGGGAAAAGAGTGATTCGCCAGACAATGAGGTAGCAGTGGCGGTAGTGGAAACACTTTGTGCAAGCAACACCCGCAACTGATAACCTCCTTTAAAAAATTTTGGACTGGTGTACTTCTATAAATTTATTTTCAGGCTGCACAAGTTGTTGCAAAATTGACACTGGGCTAAGGAAACCTGCTTTCTTTCGCAACTGTTGTTTTCAATCCAAATCAATGCCACACATTTGCTAAAAAGTTAACTTAAATACGGAAAGATGCAAAAGTTTACATCAATCTCAGAGTTTGTATTGTAAGAAGTATTGAAAGCTGTCGCTATATTTTATGTAAAAATAAACCTACCAAATTCAACTTGATTTTCTCTATTGTCCTTATTCAATGGTGCATTCTCATGAGTGTAATGTTTCTATAACTGAAGCTAGCCAGGTACAACTACAATGTTATAATAGATAGAAGATTTCCCCTCTCCCCTTTCATAAGTACTATAAATGGAAAGAAAAAAAAAATTATTCCCTATTAACAAAATGTTATTTTTTAAATATACATAAGTTATATGCCACTTAAAAAAATACAAATTCTGTTACAATGATGCAATTTTGAATAGAACAATAAAATTAAAAACCTAATATTTTTTGTGTTTATAATAGGTATATTTCCCAATATTTCAAACAGGTTAGACCAGTTACTCTAGCTCAATTCTACAGAACAGTTATTTTACTCTTCGTACTTTTTTTGATTTATGGATCTTTCATTACTCACTCACACAACCCCAAAATATGCAATACTTAAACTCCAAAACTCTCTAGCAAGATCTCAAACCCGAAACAACACACATCCGACTCTTCTTCCATCAGACTTTCTCCACTAAACAGCTAGAGCACTTGGCAACTTCCTCACTACACAAACTCTTCTAGACCTTCAACGAAGTCAAACAGCATCCCACTCACAGAGACGATTCAAGCTAATATTAGCACAACTCTCTTCTGGCATACGTCCTAAATGCAGGCTCATTTTCTGCCATTACAAAAACATCTCTACGATAATGATTGGGAACCTTCAGTTCTAGACTAAGACCCTAGGCTTCCAGGTACTGCATACCAGAAGACGTCAGTTAACCACCTCGCCGAACATCGGCAACTGCAATCAAGGCGGACTCCTTTCGCTCATAGCACACTTGCAACTGTGTACATTGTCCAAAATGAAGCAGAGCTCACGCTGGAGTGAGCCAAGGCATGCTCAACATACCCCCCATCAAGCCTACAGATCCATCACCCCTCCTGCCGAGAGTCCGCCCCTGCTCTCCAATGTCGTTCAATTTGCTTGATGACCACTCAAGCAAAAGGCACAACAACTGAATGCAGGAGAATGAAGGCGGCACACCAGATGGAGGTCACGAAAGAGAAAGAAAGAAAAAACTGCCCACCTAGCACTTCCAATCCAAAACAACCCTAACATGAATTTTGGGTGACCACAACACAGCCTCTTTAGCCCATTCCCAAGACAAAACACGAACGAAGCATAAGAAATCTTTCAAATGCTTGAAAACAATTTTTCCATAATTAACATTAATTTTATACTAACTGCATTGAGCTACATTACATAAAAAGCAATAAAAAAAACTACTGTACATAGTGACATGGATTCGATTTAGAAGAAAATTGTTGACCATCCCATGACTTGGCACCTCACCAAATCACTTATGTAACCATGTCTTAAATGTTGTACACATAGAACACTCCCGATCATCTATGTTAATTAATGCCGGGAAATGTACAAATAGTCAGGAAACACAGATAATCAGAAAATAGTAAATTTGCCTGTATAAAAATGTACAAAAATGGATTTTAATTATAACTCACTCAAACTCCCTAAAGATGTTTGGTTCTGCCTACACTACTGAATTTACTCCAAAATAAATGAAAATATGTTCGGGGTGAACGGTAAACATGAGAAAACGTAATGTTTAAATCTTGTTAATCCATTCTTATGTTGCAAATAGGTCATTGAACAATTTTTTTTTGTTGTTTACAGAGTTAAAAACACATAATGTAAACGGATAATCAAAAAACTGGTAAATCGGTGCACGGATAATCGAAAGTTTGGCAGAAATTTTCTTATTTTAAACAATTTTGGTTTTTGAAACATTCTTCGGTTATTGCACAGAATTGCTGCCACAAAATTTTATTTTCTGCACAGTTAGACTACTTGTTTACATCCTTTTATTAAATACAATATTCAGCAAGCAAAAGATAAAAAATTTAGCACACACTGCGTAAGTTTTGTTTAAACCTAGGATACAACACTAACATCTGAGCCTTGTAAGTAAAGGCTACACTGAGAATTTAGGTTTACTTGGTATTTAATGCTTAGGAATACTAATAAAGCCTAGGTAAAACATTATAGGTCATTCGGGATAAAGTGAGAAAATAAATATTTAACCTTTGAAAAAAATCACTAGCCGTTACTGCATATAGGACACCATTAACACAGTTACGTACTTTTCTGCTTGTATGGTTGGTAGCGATTCATTGCATGTAGTTCCGTGTATTTTCCTATTTGAATACAACGCCTGTGATAGAACATCTGATGAAATAGACCACTTCGTATTTAACATACTTTGAAATATTTATTTATGATCTTGTTGACATTCCTACTGACTGTATAATTTCAATTAATTAGCGCCAGTATAAAGTGATGCTACCCGCTGGGCCGCTCGTCATCTTGCACGCGGCTGCTTGCTCTGCGCTTCAGACAGTTCAAAACTAAGCCGACAGGTGGCAGCAGAGTTAGGTTTTCGCTGCTAAGCTTGCCTGAAGGCGAGACGTAAGAAAATACGTAATTTATTGTTTCTAACTGCATCGTTGTTTGTCATTCACGGCAGTAAAACTGAAAGAAACTTGAATTCTTGGATTGCGTGTGTCATCTGTAAGTAGCAGTTTTGAGTTACAAATTTAAATTTACTTATGCCCGTATTTACAAGATTCGTAACGGTAATAGTGTGTGTTGTATTAATTACAGTCGGTGGACAAACCAGTTTTACAACACTTTAACTTGCAAGTATTCATAACAAGTATTACTATTGATTATAGCATATATTCACAGCCATTGTGTCTTTAATGAGTAGATATTGTACAAAATATTTATCAGAGCAGCACAATGTAAATATACACATTGTTTAAACCTGTGTAAATAAAAGCATGAGACAATGTTTATGTTAACATTCGGTAAAAAGATATAAACTGCCAGAAAATAGAAATTAATCAGAGCTTTTTTGATTGCTCTCTGTATTCCAAATCATCTATATCTGCACATAAACCCTTATAAAAAAATTTAAGAATCCTGGCCTTACAGACCAGAGTGAAATGCCATCAAATTTTCAGCAAATACTGAAAGCTTGTGAAAGTGTGGGAACTCACTCGGGAAGACGGGTGTCTGGGATAGTGCGGTCCAAGTGAATCTCATCTGAGCACACCATGTTCATCCCGTATTCAGATAGAGACTGGGATGCATCATTCTGCTGGTCTTCTCGCAACAAGTGAGGCTTGCCTCCTTCCCCTGGCCCTTCTTTCACCTCCACTTTCTCCGGCTCAAAGTTCCCCAGCGTTTCAACCAGCTGAGGAGGCTGTAACGAAACAGAAAAGTCTTTGCACAGATTCTTTTTGTCTACTTTTTTTTATCTCATACACACACATATTAAAAAAAATTTAAGAAAAATATTAACAAAACCTACACAAAACCTACCTTTCTTGGCTTTGATGATTTAAATGGCTGTGCCATTGGAAACCCATCACTGCTTTCACTTGTTTGTACAAAAAAGACGTACAAAAATACAACCAGCAGCACAGCGACCCCAACCAGCCTCAGCATCCTGCTCCTTTTCATCTGGACGATCCTCATGTTTATGCTGCGGCAGTGTCACGCTCTGATATACATCATATCATGGACCTGTGAAGTAAAGAACTTCAAAATTATTTCATACCACTTCGTCACATTACCATTTAAATGGCAACCAACAAGTATTGTCCTTTTTTGGGGAATATGACTGCTTAAGAAAGAGTCATGCTCGTCGACAAAGAGGTTGACCCACTGATAGTAGTTCATGCTGAACTTCCAACGAGAGGCTTTATCGGAGCCATTCCATCTCAATCCACGCAGATAGCAAGAGAATGAGTTGTGTCCCCATTATGGAGTTAATGTTAACAATTATAGGTGTTACAACTAGCAATGAAAAGATTTAACCCCCAAAAACTTTTTGCTCCTATTGTTTGGATTATGAAATTCTGTCAAAATTCAAAACATTAATGAATAAATCACATGTTTGTTTATTGAGCATTACTTTAAAACTCCTAGTGAATTGATTAGTTAATTTTTTGTTATATTGTAGCTCTTGTATTGTACTTCAGAATGGTATTGTTAGGAATAATGCCACAACATCAACACAGGACTAAAGTAATTCTGGCGACGTGTAGACCCATTATGGTACTTTTACAGGAAACTTTCACTTTAAACCTAGTGTGCGTACAATTAATAGGCCTACACAATAGACAATTATGCTGTAGGCCTACTTGTATTCTGATGCTTCCTCCCCTTTCTCATCTGTATACATAGCCTACATGCTCCTAACTCTATTTCACGTAAATCATACAATCTTTGTCTTTCTCACACTTATTTCATTTAGGCACCTTCCTCCCTAGTTTGTCTGCCATGCTGTGAAACATAGACCTAGTGCATCTAGTGTGATACTAGTTAGTATCAACACCTATCGTGTGCACCAATATATTGTGCTCGATAATAATAGGTTTTCAGCATTATTTTTCATGCTACAGTTTTTAAGTGCGTTTTGATATGTTGCAACTTTGTGTTTAACTTATGCTTTTGCAATTCAAGTGTAACCAAATAAGGCCTATTCAACAATTTTTCATCAAAATCTAGTATGCCATTAAGACAACATAACATTTCTATAAATTCTTATGTAATTTTCAAGTGATAACCTGCATTCCATTTTCATTCTACATTCTCTAGTTGTACGAGCTCTTGTTTCCTCTAGCACTAATCTACCCTTGAAGGCAGCTACCCGCAGGATGCCATGCCAGTCAACGTCATAATGTGAAACAAGGAGCATAGCGTAGGCGATCCTGGGTCCTTTACCACTCTGTTTGCTATCATGTAAAGTCAATAGGCTAGTTTAGTGTAATTTATTTCTCTGGCCGGAGGCTTCTCGCCCCTTGTCGGCCATACACATTCAGGGGCGTAACTATCACTCAAAATGTTTCACTATTAGCCTCTATTTACTTCAATCAGCATTGCCTATTGGAGAAGTGCAAGATCCAGATCCACATAACTGGCCAGCCTTCTGTTGTACTAGTTTTTTTGTATATTTTATGGTGAGTAAATTAACCTCAATGTTCCCAATGTGATTCACTGGGTTTACCACCTTTTCCTTAATGATGAATCGAGCTTGGGACACACTTCTCAGGATTCAAACAATATATTTTGTGCGAGTGGCAAACAGCTCGCGAGGCATGGAGATATGCCCACAGTTTCCCCTCCAAGACAATGGGTGCCACAATATTACCATGACAGATGAAGACCGTGGTTTTTAAGGGAAGAAGGGCCCTGGACCTGCTGGGAAGAGTCCTGTAAGGAATCAGTGGTGGGGGGAAGGAGAAGGCATACACATCAATGGTACGTCCGATGCTGGATTCTGCAGCGGGAGAGTGGGATCCCTACATGAAAGGGGAGGTGCAGGAACTGGAGAAGTTTCAGAGGAGAGCGGCTAGATGGGTGAAGGGCAGGTGGAGAAGGCAGGGGCAGGAGGGTGAGTACCGGTATGAAGGAAACTACAGGCCATCAGTGATGATGAAGGAAATGGGTTGGAGTACTTTGAAGGACAGGCGAAGGGTGGAGAGGCTTGTTAGGTTGTTCAGAGTGGTAACGGGAGAAGGAGGGAGGATAACGTTATGTTCCCATTTAGTCAAGGGTGATTATGGAGGAAGAGGGAACATCAGTCATAAAATTAAGATCCGGAGGGTGTGGAGGACGGAGTGGAGTAGACAGTCAATGATGGTGAGGTCGGTGAGTGGAATGTGCTTAGAGAGGAGCTGGTGAGGGTTGACAGGGTTGGTTTGTTCAGGAGAGGTCTGGAGGGAGAGTGAGGCATGTGAGCTTGCCACCGGGCGAAAGCCCAACTGCAAGGGGTTATTATTATTACCTGTGACGCTAGTGTCTGTATTCTGCCACCCATGTCCTCCGTCCTCTCTACTCCATGCACCCCCGGCATATTGAGATATCACTACATATCCCTCAGCCTGTTGACCCTATCCTTCAATATCTCAACTGCCTGCCATCCCCGCCAAAGTGGCCTGTACACTGTCAGTAATATAATACTTTTACACTCCATAATACAGTCTAAACACAACGGTAATTAAAATAACAATTTTAAACTTGTAAAAAAACTAATGTTCTTCAACAAAACTTAAAACTGGAAATACCTTTCAACGTGTCACTACCACCGTGGCACCAGCTGTATTTATTTTATTTTTGTTTTTCAATGTTGCCACGGATGTATGTAACAAAATCAAGTAAACAATGTAAAATTATTATTTCTTTTGCACAAGCGGCAGAAATTTTCCCTGTGCCAAACTTTTAGCATTTACCTTTCTAAAAAGTAATACAATTAACCTTAACAAGACGTAGAAATTATCTTGTCTATTGTCAATGTTAACTGCGAGTGCGACAACAGATAAAATTTATTTATTTTATATGACAGTATATTAACATTTGTTAGCTGTCAGAATTTATGTACGGTGAAATAGGATTGGAAACAAGATTTTTGTAAAAAAAAAAAAAAAAAAAAAATAAGGGGAGAAATGTAGCAATTTCCGTAATTACAATAGAGTTCAAAATTATTTGTTGTTGATTTTAAATTAGTCCAAGATGGCGATATTAATCCTTTCCTAACATGGGAGTTTTCTCTTCGTTGATCATGTCATCTTTGCATTTAAGTTATTTGGGTTATTTGTTTTGGTTGATCACGTGTTCTGTTTGGTTATGTGCCCACAGGAAATATATAATATTTAGTTCGATTCTTACACATTGGATAGGAGTAAGCGTGATATAATTTGCATATAAAATGGTAAGAAATGTTTGTATATGTTTTTTACTGCAATGATTTTCTATTTGTAGCAATAAAAATTCACTCGCAATTTGTGTATCGGCCAGTGGCAAGTGCTTAACGTTTCCTCAATCGCTTCCCAAACCTCTTATAATTTTCCACCCTTTTCACTGTCAACCACAAACTCCTCCGAAAGTTACTTCCACTCTTGTACCGACCTCGCAAAAGCCTGTTCCGTTACATTCTGCTCCACACCCTCTCAAACTTCTATCACATCTTTTTCCTGCTTACTCTGCCATAGTTAATATGCAACCGAAATTTCCTCTTCCACCCGTTCCATTCACCCCTTGTACATTCTGAGCAACCTTTACACTTTTCTTCTTTCTTTCAATTACTTCCACACCAGTTCCATTAACATTACTAACGGCCGAAGTTCTCTGCGTAAAATCTTTTGTCGTCACCCCTCCCCCAACTTCGACCACCAAAGTTCCTATTTGTACCTTCTCCAGCATCCGCCACACCTCGCAATTCCTCTTGCAGGTCTGTTTGTTTGTTTTATTGCATCCGTAAGATCTTTTCAATACACAATAGTACAAAGATATTGGACAAGTCATGAAGATTACATAATAAATAGAAAACTTATACATTTACAACAATTACACATGTTTATACAGACACTGCTATCTCATATGGTAAATTAATTCATGTTGAATCTTCGTCAGCTCCTTCTGTACAGCAACTCTATAAATTCTTTGTTTTGGAAATCTGAAACAGAAAACAGGAAAGAGAAGCAGAAGAAAAAAAAAGAGATTTGTGCAGTGTGTGACAATATGTGGTCTTTCTAATGTTAATGATTCAAATATTTTTCCATGGAGTAGAAAGATTGTCCTTCAAGAAAATCCTTTAGCTGTTTTGTAAAGAGTTTTGGATTTGAGGAGAACATTTCTTGAAGGTTTTTGGGAAGTTTATTAAAAAGGATGCTACTGGAGTAGGTAGGCCCTTTTTGTACCAGTTTTAGATTTACAGAGGTCATGAGAATGTGCTTTTTTATTCTCGGTCATACTCCGCTACTTCATACTATGTAAAATGTTTTAAATTAAGAGTTATATAAATTTGCCGATACCTATTTAATTTCATCGTTAAGCTTTTAGGTCTCGTCAAACTTCCTTATGTAAAAGAAGCACATGCATATTAACACATTTGTGTCAACCATACTTATTAATTTTTAATAATAACATTAATAATAATTATTATAATTTCACTTGCAAATGGACAACCACCTGGTGGCAAGCTGTAACCTCTTCTGCAATCACCTACCTGTCTCCTAAAAAACTTTCCAACCCTTCCCTCCCCCCACACTTTCTGCCTTACCATCACCAACTACTCAAAATGTAAATTCGTCTCCCTTACTGACATGTACAGACTACCTACCCCGCTCTCTTCTGCTACTTATAATCTGTCTCTTACCATTACTAATCCCTCTCCTTCTATACTCTGTAAACAGGCAGCCTAACTTACCTCAGCTTCCTGACCAGCCTTTCCACTACTTTCCTTTCCTTTAATGACGTCCAGAAGTTCCTCTTCATTCTCACCAGCCTGCCCTTGCCTTCTCCATTTATCTTTGACTCACCTTACTGCTCATCTTTGCACCTTCCCCAACTCCTACGCCTCAAATTCAATGTACGGGACCGACTGTATGCTGCTGCATAATTTGACATTAGGCTACGCCTTTTCCTTCACTTCACTACTAACACCCTTCAATACCCTTCCCAGCATACTTAGAGCCCTTTCCCTTTTATACACCACTGTCTCTACTTGCCTTTTCCCCCTGTAAGTCACTCCGCAGTCACTGCATCATTATGCCAACGCAGTTGTATTCTGAAGCTTCCTCTAGCTTTAGCCCTTCCTATCTCTATATGACCGTACTTCTAACCTTCTTCCTCTTAAACCTAACCATCTTTGTCTTCCTCACACTTATTTTCATTTTGTTCTCTTCCATCCGCAATCGTATTTTATCACTGTTATCCTACAACTTGTACATTCTACCCACCGCTGCATATAAACATGGTTATCGGCAAACAACCATTTTGTCGATGACCCCTCATACACATGTAATTTGCCACTGTTATAAACAAGGGCCCCAGCATGCTTCCCTGTGGCACACCGGAGTTAACCTCTCCCTCTCGCTAAAAGAAGTATCCCACTTAGAAGCTGCAGCCATACAGAGAGCTATGTACGATTTTTTCATGGTGTTCATTACGTGAGTTAAATATAGCCAGCTGCATCTCAAACATGACTGGCCACAAGTTGTGTTCGCTATGTGTGCTATGTAGGCGATTAGCACATGTCGCTGGGGTTTTTTGCTGTGCTATTTTTCTAAGCATCGCTGACGTTGTACATGCGCAGTCACAAAAAAAAAACATTCGGCTGAAGGAGTTTGCAACTGTGCCGGTTACATTTGTGTTGTCGTTGACCTGTTTTGTGTTGTGAAAATAGTAAGTGGCATGGCAACTGAAAAGTTCATCGAAGATTTGCTACAATATTCATGTGTATGGAGTAAAAGTATAGAGGAATATAGAAAACATGATCGGTTATGATCAGAGATGGTGAAATTTCGTGAAGTCAATGACCACCGGCATGTTAGAATCAAATATCCTATGCATACTCAAGTCTCGACCATTTGTCCAATAGCTGCAATTCAGTGGAACAGCAGACAATGAACGAATACACAGGGCTTGATAATGCATAGGATATTTGATTCTAACATGCAGGTCATTGAATTTGCAAAATTTCACCATCTCTAGTTATTATTCAACATTGGTAGTTATGTCTGACTGTCATTAGTAATGTTTATGTTACGTATTATGCATTGTTGAGACAACACACACATACGATACAACAATTCAATTCAAAATTATTAGCCTCCATATTTACACAACTTATATGATGGAGTTGTCAAAGTAACATTTTCATGATTAACACTACAAGCAAACCCAATAATACAAAAATAATTGCTTTATTCAAACAATTACAATATCCAAATAATTAATGTATAGCAAGTTAACCTGTAAAACAAATTAACAGAGGTTAGGGTTACCAGACGTCCTCTTTTACCCAACATGTCCTCTTTTCAATGCCTCGTAAACTGTCTGGCCGGGTTTTACAAAAATGGGCCAAATGTCCTCTTTTTTCAAGTACAGAGAGCCAAAACGTACTTTTTATATGGTCTCTGTGTCACGAAATGTTTAAGAACGGAACCGACATGCCTTACGCTTATGTGCAACTTCTTTGCTTTGTAAATTATTACGTTGTTCGTTTGTTATACATATTTTTACAGTTGTCAATGGTTTTCAGAAAGTGCAATTGTCAGCCTATGTTGAAGACTATTTCAATCTGTTTTATTTTGTAGTGCTAACATACTCGGAGTTTATTTCTAGAAATTATGTTTGCTTTTTTAGCATTTACTCTACTAAACTACCAGATAATAAAGTAAATAATTTATACATTTACATTAAAAAAATTTTATGGTGTACTAAGAGTGTGTTTTTTAAGTGTCCTCTTTTTTAATGGTTTGAACAAGTATATGTCCTCTTTTTGGGTTACACTGCTGTGGCAACCCTAACAGAGGTCATTTACATATTTAGAACAAGCAAAAATGTTACACAATACTTAGTATAAAATAATTACATTATCCAAATAATTTATGTATAGTAAGTTACCTGCAAAAACAAAGTAACAGTTATAGCATTTACATATTTATGATTCCAAGCAAACCCAATAATACAAAATGGTTATATTTACCAAATAATTAATGTATAGTAAGTTAATTAACAGTTCTAATATTACGTAATACAGATGTTCAATAATGTTCTTCAAATTTGTACAGAGCCTTGTCAGTGAGATATCTTTTTTTAATGCAATTTAAAATAAGAGAGTTTTTCATTTTTTAGCATATATAGCATTTATTTACAATGTTTTCAGTGTTCTTTTCATATATATTATATAGAAATGTAATGCAATTGTTTTGTAAAAAAAGAAAAAAACTAAACTCATTGCAACAAATTTTGAGCACAGGTTAAGATGACCTCTTTAGATTACACTTCATGCGTGCTTATAAATGGTGTGAATTGTTTATATCTTATCAGTACTATTTGTTTACTTACTTACAGTTCTAGTCACTTTGCAGAAGAGACTCAAAAACACAGCTGAATTCACTTAAATGATTATATTTTGTTAATCTATCTGTGACATGTTTAATGTACCAACTGAAGATCTAAAATGCAAGCATAGCATACAACTGACTCGTCTGAACGTCTTTTGGAAAATACTTACTCCTGAGTCTTTAGATACAAGTTACAAAACAAAGTTAAAAATCAATGCCACCAACATACACAAATAAAACTTTTTCATTACCAACTTAACAATCTGCTTGTGTATGTGGTGAGGTTATCTATTAACTTCCGAGGCTACATCTGCAATGCTCTCTACTTACCATATTTCACACACACACAGATATATATTTTTATACTAACTTCACCAACACAAATTCTAAATTTCATAATTTAATAGTAGACTTGTGATTAACTTAAAAAATGCTTTGGCTATGCAAACCATTTTTCACACTAGCTTCAGACTTATCACACCCAAATCCCCACCCCCCCTTTTTTCTTGTACTCTTTTTTCACCTCGCTAGTGTTAAAGAGTTTTTTCGGTTTCTTTTTCACACAGAAGTTACTTGCTGCTAACAGGTCAGTCATCTCTGCTGTTGAGAAAAATAATAATTAAAATTCTTTAAAGCAAACATCTCGTCAGAACCAAGCACACAGTGTCGAAGTAGTGAAAGGTCTGCTATCTATATGCTAACCCAGCAACATCCTTTGAAGGACTGAATGTTGCTTCCTATTTGTCGTCTCTAAGGTGTCACAGGCTGCAGGAACAGGCTGTCATCAATAGGCTAACAGAGTGCTTGCAAATATTACAGATAGTAATGACCTATGAACAAGAAAAACTACTGTAGAAACATGCTCAATTTAATGAAAACAATATTTAAATTGTAACTTGCCACTGTGAGATTAATAAATTGTTTTGTATTTTCTAAAATTTTAGTTTTGGGTTGTTTTAATATTTTTTAAGTGGTGGTAAATACGTAAAGAATTTTTAGCAAGAATGTTACTTAAATATTGGTTTAGTTATGATCTAGGATGTTTGTTTTGTGCAAAACATTTCTGTATTTTTGATGGGTAAAGTATTAATCAAATCAAAACCATACAGGATATAATTCTTCTTTAAAAAAGAGACTGTATGTGAGTTTCCACTGGCTTCCTTATGGAACGTGAAACGAAGTTTCATAAAATAAAGTTCCTGTTCGTCATAATAATTATGGGGGCCTCGTGATGTATAAAGAGGTGCACTGTTACAGTAGTAGACACAAATTACAGAAGATGAATTTAAAATTACTGTACATTAGTGGTAATCCTGTCTTTGGTGATTAGCATGGAGGTAAAGTAGAATAGAGATAAGGCTTTGAGAATTTCCTAGGGTGTACATGATTGTAAGACTCATTTTATATTTTTACTGCAGGGAAAATCAAAAAAGACTCGCCGTATTGCAGAGAAAAGATTCGCACAGATGAAAAGGATGATCAGCGTGAGTGACCCAAGGATGTAAGTGTGGGATGGATAATTCAGCTGCATTACTACTTTCATGATTTGAAACCTGTGGCTGTTTTGTTAATTTATTGCTGTTAACATTACTTTTTTTTTTTTTTTCAGAAAAGAAAAAGATAGAGCACCGCCAAAAAAAAAGAAACCAGAAGATCCTCATAAGCTGAAGATTAGAGAAGTGTAAGTACTACCTTGTGTGGTGAACCAGAGTGTTTCTTTCAACCTGTATAATACATGGCGTGTGGCTCAGTGGCAATCTAGCGAAACCCTCCCACTGGCCCAACAGGTTAATATTGGTGTTCTTGGACAAATTTTCAGCTTGCTAAGGAAATGAGATTGTAATAGGTTATCGTTTTTCTTTCCCTTGCCACCTAGCACACTGGAAATTTCCCACGGCGTTTCACGCACTCTGGTAACTCTGCTGTAGTATTTCAATTACAAGTTTCCAGTGATGAGTCATTGTTCGGGCAGCATGTCCAGTCCTGCAAGCCACCTGGGCCGTCCTGTGAACAGCAGTTAGTGCTCCTGACACTTTATTGTGCTGCATATGAAGGTACACTACTTCATGCGCATGCCAGTACTGTTCTTATTGCTCCCCTGTTTCATTGCCTCAGATGAGACAAAACACTCACTTGCAACGTATTGACAAGACAGTGTACAATGTAGGTCTAGTGCTGTTCTGCAGGAGCAGATGTTTAGCTCTTTGATCTGTCAGCCTGTCACAGACACTTGCGTAAGTCATCTATTTCTGCCCACTGAAGTACGTATCTGATTGCGTAAGTCTCAGTTAACAACACACTATCACACCTTGCAAATTTATCAGTTGCATCCTAAATTTTCAAATCACTCTGCCATCTCAAGGATGGCTTGCTGCATACATTCGAAAGTGACATGCACTTGCTGCGCACTGAACTACGCTACAGTCAGTACAACAGTCAGTTACAGTACCATACTTTTAATCCTGCACACTGAATGCGTGGCTTTCGTTTTCTTTAAATGTGTAATTGGTAGGCTACTATTTTATTGTAATTTTGGATGCAAAATTACTGTTTCATTAATTGTAAAACTTTATAAATTTGTTTACATGTTTTTTTTCCTGGTGTTAATTAACACGGTTAAGTGGGAGTATATTACATGTATGTAAAACGTATTAACATTTCATGAAACGAGTTCAACAAAAATAATTTGGGATGTGCTATCTTATCTTGTACAGGTAACTGACAAATTGTTTTGATTTTTGAAATATTCCACTTTCATTTCCTTGTGTTTACAGTTTTGAACATGGTAAAGCCTGGAAAGACATACATTTTTTTTCCTTATTAACTTTAAATATCAAAACAGGTGAACAAGTTTTTGAATCACTGTCTGATCACTTTCACCTTAAAGTGGATGGCGCTTCACTTCCAGGCAGTTAACCAGTCACCGAAAGAGCTTTATAATGTGTGTTTGGTTGAAAGAGACTTTCTGTGATTGGGTAGCGACCAAAAGCTGTTTATTGATACTGCCCTTAGTAATGCAGTATGCAACAAGTGGACAGCTTCTTGATTTTTAATTCTTCTTACACTTGTTCATGTTCCCTACCATCCATAATTGCATTTTAATCAACGTAATCAACACTGAATAATCTTAGTTCTGAAGAACTATAGGTTTTAAAAAGAAAATGTAATTAATTCTGGCTGTTTGGTTTTGGTGACTGTGAGTCAAATAGGTTTATTTTAAAAGCTGGTTAGCAGAAAGTGCCATTCTTTAATAACCATGAGAATATGACGCAACTCACTTCCAATAATTTATCACATTCAGGCAGCCTCTGTAATCTGTATCTGTCTGTTATCTATAAGCAGAGAAATGCTATTACAATAAATCAGCATTTGGTTTATAATACATTGAACTGTCTCATTATTTATCTGCATCAGCGTACCCAACTCTAGCACTCTCGGACTTACAACTTTGCTTTCTGAATGAGTTAGCTGGCACATTTTAGTAATTCCAACTGCGAGTGAGGCAAATACACCACACACACATGTGTGTGTGTACACATATATACAGAGTTATTTTTTTTTACTGTTAGCTTATTGATGGCAGTCTTGAGGCCTAGCGCTCATGACAGAGTCAGATGGCAACAATTTAAACATTTAAATCACAGATTTGGAGCTCTCTTTTCTTACAGTCTTTTAATACACAATATGAATCAGGAATGGATTAGTTGGGTCATTAATACCTGGAATCTGCCCTGATCAGTTGGTATTGTTTGGTGTGGACCATTTTTCAGCTGCTCTACCAGCAGTTACAGGTGATGGCGGCAGTCATTGTTGGTACAGTTTCCTCTACACATTGCCGGGCTGTAGGTCTCCCAGGCACTGTTAAAGCATACTGCATTCAACTGTAAGATGGATCCCTGGCTGAACTGGTTATATTAGCTATGCTGATGTGGCCTACGTATGAAATGAAACGTGATATTGTGTTTTCGCTTTTCTCATAGGAGAGGGAACACTTACATACCATGCCATAAAAGCTGTAGAGGTCAGGTAAAAGATTACACTGGAAAAACTAAGTCCATTTCAGTGAACAAGCAGGGTATGTACGGACGCCCCTGGGGCCAAGTACACAAAAAGGTTTTGGTAAACTACAAGACCATTTATATACTAAGTGATAGATGCCCAGAGGTGATGTGCCCCAGGGAAACTACCCAAGCACTCCATGTGTACGTGCTTATGATCTGATGGTGTATTTCAGACTGAATATGGTTGGCAGCGGAAGCACGCAGCAAGCCTCGTGTTCTCGCCGTTTTGAGAGTCTTGCCCTTACACTATAAATCATAAAAACTTTTTGTAAAATTTTTTTTAAATTTTAATATTTGAAATATTGTATTAACTTAATGAAAACAAGTACATTTAAGTTAACTCAGCATATACCACGTGCCGTAACATGAAAAAGGAGCTCAATTCCATAATTGAAATATACAAAATAAACCTTACAATTAATTATTGATTAGTTATGGCAAAATATGTTCTTACAAACTATCAATTATATTATAGTGAGATATGCAAATTGGTAGACGCCTGCATAGCGAGGTGTGGGTACTGTACCAGCAAGTTTAATAGTGCACTTTAATTTGATAATGATGCCAGAAATTAAATAATTAAAAATGAAAGTTTACGTAGAAAATTAAAAACACACATCCCTGACATAAGTATTGTTGTCAATTTTGGCTTAATTCCTTATGGTTGGAACTTTTCTCTCAAATGCTGATAATGTTGTGACATCTAGCGTTGCGATGCTGCCTCTATGTACATTAATGCGCGTCACTGTTTTGATGCACCACGTAACGTAACCGTATCAATGATCCCGAGATGACGACGTCGTGTTCGGGCACCCCTTCACCATACTGTATAAATGAAGCCAAGGTGAAGTACGTGACATATGCCTCCTGCTACCATAGTTACCTGTAGCTATTATGCTAAAGCAATAACTGGCATCACTAGCACTTGTGGGTTAGACAATACTTTGTTGTTGCAGGCCGCAGGTGTCTTCTGCATTGTTCTTTCAGTACAACACTCAGCTGGGGCCGCCGTACCACATTTTGGTTGACACCAACTTCATCAATTTTTCTGTCAAATACAAGCTGGACATAGTGCAGAACATGATGGATTGCCTGTATGCTAAATGTAAGTTATCTCAGTATCTGTCCAGCAAGCAGTTTAAAACGTAGCATGTTTAACATTAAAAACTAAACAGTAATACATTGCTGGTACTTTTACTGACTTTGAGAATGTTTATGAAGTATAAATGAAATAATACTGTAATATGAATTTATATAGTCTTATAAAATGTTTGTAAAGGTTGGGCACTGCACACCAGAGAAATTAAATATACCTCTTTAATAAATGTATATAGGCCATTCGGAATAAAGTGAGCACTAAAGATTTAACCTTTGAAAAAAATCACTAGCCGTTACTGCATATACATCACCACTAACAAGAGTTACTTTACTGCTTGTATGGTTGGTAGCGATTTATTGTACGTAGTTCCGTGTATTTTCCTATTTGAGTGCAACATTTGTGAAATAACATATGACGAACTCGACCTGTCTGTATTTAATACATTA
>PNEQ01004476.1:0-11363 GCA_003012365.1 Medauroidea extradentata | reverse complement strand
TTTTGAGTATCATTGCCGAAATGATGTGAAACCATCGGTAACCTGTGTATTATGTTTTACGTTTGCCAGCCTAAAAACAACATACTTTTTATTTTACATGTTAAGAAAATACGTTAATTATTGTTTCTGAAGTGCGTCGTCGTTGTTCGTGGCAGTAGAACTGAACGAAACTTGAATTATTGAATAGCGTGTGTCAAGTCAGTTGTAGTGGCGGTTTTGCGTTACAAATTCAAATAAAATATGCCCTCATTTACGAGATGCGTAACAGCAATAGCGCGTGTTGTTTAGATTAGTCGATGGACAGAAACCAGACATTAACTCGCAGGTATTTATAACTAAGATTACTTTTTTTATATCTTACATTCTGCCCCTGTGCATTTAATGAGTAGATATTGTAGCTAAAATTTATCGGAGCAGTTTAATATAGTTGTAAACATTGCACGACCCTATGTAAATAAAAGCACGTGGCATTATTTGTCTTTACATCGGCGGAAAGATATAAACTGGCAGGAAATAGAAATTAATCAGGGCTTTTTTGAGTGTTCACTTTATTCCGAATCACCTATACCAGTTCAGTGCATTTTGCAAGCCTGTACTATTCCGGAATCTTAAGGCAATACCCTATATGTGCGTACATACAAAATACTTTAAGGAGTCAAAAAAGTTAAAATACAGTAAAACCTCTTTATAACAATCCCTTTTATAACAACCACCTCTCTATAACAACCCTTTTCTCAAGAACAGTGTATTTTAACATATGGTTTTACTGTACAATTAAACCTCTTTATAAAGACCGCCCTTATATAAAGACCCTATTCTTGGGAACCGTGAGAGGTCTTTATAGAGAGGTTTCACTGTACTGTATTTACACATCTATAACAACACTTTTTTTTTTTACCAAAAAATTCTATAACTTGAGAGACTGTTATATAAGAGATTTAATGTTTTAGAAATATGTAAATTTGTAAAAATAATTAAGATGATTTGATTCTCTGTCTTGATAATACTGATAATTCAGGCATGTATTAGGAAAAAACTGTTTTTTTTTTTACCATGGGTGTTATACATTAACATTTTATATTTTTAATTTATGATGTTCAGAATACGATGTGTGTTATACTCGTATCAATGTGGTGCCTTGCTTTTAAAACACCCCTTCATGGCACTTTTTTACTTTCAAGTACCTTCAACCCCGTACTGGTAGGTTAAATAATGTAAAGTTGTTTGCAGGCATTCCGTACATCACTGACTGTGTGCTTGGAGAGTTGGAGAAGCTGGGCCAGAAGTACAAAGTTGCATTGAAGATAATCAAGGACCCACGGTTCGAGAGGATCAACTGTATGCACAAAGGAACGTATGCTGATGATTGCCTGGTACAGCGAGTCACTCAGGTAACATTATGCAGTCATTATTAAAATACTTCCATTATGTTGTTTGCATGTTTTTGCAGAACAAAAAATACTGGTTCCCATCAAACCTGTCAAGTGTTGCAATTTACAGGGATTGGGGCAGTTTGTAACATTAGGATGTTTCTGTATTATCATTAGAGCATTGAAGTGTGCAATGCCAATAATTGATTATTTTGTTGATTGAAAGTATATAGAGTTGAGTACAACTTTGAGCACATTATTCTGATTAAATGGCCTGTGTAAAATTAGCATGCTTATCCCCTAAAAGTTTTTGACGTTTTCCTTTCAGGCACTGGAATCATAAACCCTACAATAAAAACATCTGCGGTTTTTCTAAAAGTGCAAGCAATGTAGTGTAAAAAAATTAGTATCTCTGTACCATAGTTTAACAAACTAAAAATTGTTGCATTATTTTTATCTTAGGCAACGAACCCCATTTTCTGCAGTTATTTTGTATGTTTGGAGTCTGGAAGCAAACTGTATTTGCCTCTTCACCTCAAGACATGTACTTGTATCTGGCAATTTGGCGTAATTGGAGTCTTGACGCTGCTGTTCTACATTTTATGGAATGCTAATGAAAGTAAGAAGTGTGATGCATGCCTAAAAACTAATTCAAAGTTTGGATATTTAGTATTTAGCAGCTAAATGTCTTCCAAACATAAACAGTTTTAACCATTTTTACTCTTTAAACAAAATATAACAGCACAACCCGCATCTTAATTGGCCTCATGCCAGAATGTGACCCTGCAAAATTGCTGTCCTCGTAAAATCATTCCCAAACAATTTGGCAACCCAAAACCCTAAAAATTGCATAAAATAGGATTTTTTCATTATAATATAAATTAAAGGAAGAGGCTGCTAGGCTATCAGTATGTACAAAAGCCAGAAACACAAGTTCTTACGTGTTGGTACTTGACAAATACACACAAATACAGAGGACGACATAAACTTGCGGAAGCACGTACGGTGATATTTCACAGCTTTCTCGAGTGAAGAGACTTTTCTTTTCATGTTAAGTTAGCTTCAGTCATCTCTGATTATCAAAATAACATGTTCTAGTTAAGAGTGACATACTATTGAAGTTTTTGACAGACAGACACAGACTGTATGTGAAAGAAGCAACAAAATGTTTCAATTAAAAAATTGGTAAAATATTTTAAGTATTGACTGTAATGAGTTTTTGTATTCTCATAACTACTGCTGGGCTTCATTGTGCTAGGATACAGGCCACCCGACATGCAAACAACAAACAACAGCAACATTGTCACATGCCGGGCTGTTGTACGCCAAATGTCGTACTTGCCAAGCATACGAGAAACATACAAAATGAATATTGCCCCACAACAGCAAACAAAGTCCGCTTCTTTCCGTTACATTGCAGCCTTACTCACCTTCAGACATTTTTCTTGCGACAATTTGGGTTGTAACATTCAAATTCTTCTGTTTTGATACTGTTGATTTGAAGGTATTAAAATGTTAGGCTACAGTTTCAACCAAACACTATGCGTAAATACGAAAACCAAACTGACTTGTAATCTTGATTTATTATCGAAAGTAATTTCAAATAATTTTTTTACAAATCCTTCACAGTCTTTCAATATATGAAATCACTTGCTTTGGGCACCTTGGGAACTCGAAAAATTAAAAAACAGACTGAGAAACATCTTGAAGAAAACTGAAGAAAATTAATTTACCACTGACGATGTCCACACAACTTAATTAATAAACGAAGAATACCGGGTGGTGAAAACAAGACCCAGAAGCTCTAATGGCTACACACACAGGAGGAAGAAAAATTTAAGAGTTTTATATTGTCCGAAATAGGTTTGAAAGAAAAAATGACAGCTGGCGCTACCTGTGCATGTTAAATTTGCCACCATGGAAAACACATTATTACTTTTGTGGTCTACTTCTCTACTTCTTTATATTTTCTTTTTAGACTACATGGACCGGGGTTACACCCTAGCTGCGTCCGGACATCCCGAGTACCGGGAAAGAACTCTTACAAAACCAAGCATGTCCCTGCTAGAATCCCTCTAGCCTGACCTTCAAGTGTTGTCACACTCCTATTGGCTACACAATACACACACCATCCTCTAGGGACTAAATGAAACCCACGCCTCTTCATTATTGAGTATCCAACAAACATAATTGCGCAGTTTTCATAAACAAGGAGAACTCGGCTCGTTGCTACCCAGCCAACTGGCCATACCTTGATTGACGCACCCCGTAGTTGCTATTAGATTATTTCTACGCTTGCCTCACATTTTTGTGTATAAAATAGGGTTAGGCCTACCGGCCCATTTGTTGACGGGACAGCTTTATTAATATTATGCCTTGTGTTGCTGTTTACTGCTTTAAAGATGTTGTATAGTACAGTAGAACCCTCTTATAATGTTTCTGAAGGGACCGAGAAAATGTTTACATTATAAATGGGAAAACATTATGAGAGGGTAATTTCCTATTAGAAATCAGTTTTAGGGACCAAATGAAGGCAGCATTATAACCAGGAAAACGTTATAAGTGGGAACACTATAAGAGGGTTCTACTGTAATTAAAATAATAATAATAATTTACCTTTGTAAACCTGCAAGTAGGAAATATAATGGCACAAGAGACATTGAAAAACACGAGTTGGCAAAAACGTAAACAAACAAGATGCCAGAGTCAAATAAACGTAATAATTTAGAGATATGTTTATGTATACTTATTATATGAATATTTTGATGTGTGTTAATTCAAGCGTATAATATCGCTTTATTTAAAATTTTCGGCAACACGGGAATATTCCATGTTCCGCAGGAAATCTTAGGACGTAGCAAAGGTAGTTTTTGTTTTCATGAGAAATGTGGGAGTGTTAGGATGGCACACCTGCAGCAGCAGTCGACCACAGCACCACCCGCTAACGGGACTTGCACCTCCTTCTGGGGTATATAAAGGGCTAGCTTTTGTCCTCCAGTCAGTAGTCTAGGGCTTGGACTCCCACCAAGCCTTCCCTGGGCATTCTGCCTACTACTTCTACCTCCTTCTACCTAGTGCTGACTGCAAACTGGTAAGTGTGCCATAGGCAGCTCTCCCATCCAACCTGCACCAAAAAAACTATTCACTACCTGCAACCTCGAAGCTGACTGCGAACTGGTAAGTGCGTTATAGGCAGCTTTCCTCCCCTCTCTACCCACTCCTGAAGCCTCAGGGCGAGTTTGGGGAATAAGAGGAATCTAGTAATTGCGTACGGGGTAAAAGGGAACACACCCTTCAATCTATTATTGCACCGCCTGGTGCACCTCACTATTGGGAGTCTATGTTGAAAACCGCCCTGTGGAAATTGGAAATGTGCAAGGCTCCATCTTGGAATTGTTAGCCACGAGGCTAGAGTGCTCCAAAGTGATAGATTTATATGAATTAGTGTAAATGTACCTTTGTGAATGTGTGTACATTTTTTGTAAATACAACAACGTAATCCAAAAATTTGTATGTCATTTAAAGAAGTACTTATGGCCAATGATTCAGAGCTTATTATTAACATTGATCCCGTGGAGTCGTGCTTTCTTGACGAACAAAAGTTGCAAGCAGTCATAGAAAGGCACCAGATCTGCCCTTCTGCATTCCGGCACCGCAGAAGGTGCCCGGACGCCAGCTGTTCCTTCCGGCCTTCAGCCGCCAGTTCCGAAAAAGGAAACATGATCCCAACCAAATCAGCCACATCCTCCGCGAGGCACGGCACTGGGTACGGCCGCTACTTAGTCTGCTCAAAACACTGCCACGTCCAGCTCCTGCACCTCACCCACAGGTACTCCAGCTCCGTCAGAAGGCCCAACAGGAGCCAAAACCAAAGTCGACATCCAGCTGCTTAGACAGCTATTCTAGATAAGTGGGAGATGATGCCTACTCCCTTCATGAGATAACTATAAGAGAGTAGTCTCGCACCTTCACCCTGCCTACGAATGTCACTTCTCTGGATACACAGACATATAAGTCTCTACTCTAACCCATGTCTTAGATGCTCAACTAGTCCGGGTATTCGACCTCGACAGGGGAACTCGGGGAGGGGACGCAGGCGAGCAATATGATAAAGCTAAACCCTCATGCACACCTGCCTATAAAAAAAAGTCTGCTTTTTTCCTTGAATTCCCAAAGAAAAACAACACATACCCACATGCACAAAAACCTAAAACAATTAATTAAATTTGTACAGATAATAGTTAAAATTAACACCTGCATGTATAAAATATTATCAAAAATAGAAATAAAAATAAATAATAGTACGTAAATACATTTATTGCATATCCCTACAGCGCATGAAAAAACCTACAGTGTTACAATGTTGAACTAGTTTGTTAGCGCTTGAATCAACAGAAGTCATGACACCTCGTCTCAGCTATTGAAATACATTTAGCAACTGCTTCTAATGACACACTGGCATAACAGTCGGAGTATGTGAGAGGAATTTATCCTTGTTGAACGCTCTGTCGC
Source organism: Medauroidea extradentata (assembly GCA_003012365.1). Taxonomy (NCBI): domain Eukaryota; kingdom Metazoa; phylum Arthropoda; class Insecta; order Phasmatodea; family Phasmatidae; genus Medauroidea; species Medauroidea extradentata. The sequence goes on along the minus strand of PNEQ01004476.1, from coordinate 5,481 downwards.
CATGTCTCCCACCTTCATATATTAGTCACTTTCACTAATATTGTCGTCCAACACTTTCCCTCCCTTGTTCAACTTTTGTTTTTCCATTTTTATTAAGATACCGATAGTGTTGGTGACTTTGTGTCATTCTATTGTACAGCAAAATACTAGTATTACTAATGTGTAGGGCCCCACTTTTACGGTAAATAAAATTAACAGATTTCGTCATAAAAATTTCTTGATTTCGTCATAAAAGTATTCTCATTTCGTTTTATAAACTACACTCTAAAAATTTGAAAATCGTAATATGTATAACAAATACAAAAATCACAGCACAAAATGCATGCATCATTCTACAACCTTTAAACTATAGTTAAGCCTAATTGAACTAGTAATTTGAGCTTCACAACATTAATTTTGATTTCAAACAAATATTTCGAGAATTTAAAAATCATTAAAAGGATATACGTACACAAGAAAAAACAAGTGTGTCCAGAAATGACAATTCACTGTGCAGGGTTTGATCACCATTTTATATTTTACTGCCAAAATACAATGACAGCATAAGTTCAGCATTTTCAGGTTTTAAACTTCGTCTTTTGTCTGATAAGATGTCAGAATATGCAGAAAAACTTCTTTCTGAGTTGACATTTGATGTAGGTATCCACACAGCTTTCAATGCATTGCTTGCAAATACTGCATAGTCAACTTTCAATGCCAAAAGAATTGGAACAATGTCAACACTACCTTCACTCTTTTTTAGTTTCTCAGCTACTATTTCTTTGAAAGCTAAATATCATTCCAAAAATTCTTTTCCTGGAATTTTTGAAACAAATGGCAATAACTTCCCTGTGCTGACAAAATCTTGACTAACTTCATCTAGCATTACCTCACGTGGATTAAACAGCTGCCCTAAGTTTCTGAAAAATATTTTGGAAGGGTCTCCAGCAATCAATGCCAATAATTTTGTGTGTGATTTCAACCCACATGACTGAAACTGGGACTTGACCAACCCTTGTTTCACAACTGACAAAGACTTCAGAGATGTGGCTGTTTTCGAACCAAACTGAAACGCTTCCACTAGTTGAAAGCTTTGTGATAAATCAGAAAGCTTTCCACTGATCATGTGAGCTGTTGGGTAGTTTGATCCCCCAAGCTGCTTTGTCAGTTCAACCAAAGCACACCCATGTTCTACAAGAAACTCAGCTTGGCATTGAATAATACTGATGTTTTCCTCTGATAAGTTTGCAAAATACTGCAAAGCTTCCGATGAATCTACATCTAGTGATTTCAGGTAAGTCACTAAGTCATGAAGGACATGTGTTAACATAACTGACAGACTCGAACCATGAACCCCACCTGGTAAGTACTGGAGATGGAAACAAAATATGCTGTTTTTCTTGGTTGGGATACTGCTCTTTCAAGAAACACAAATATTTGTGTTTCCTTTTGCGTGTGTTTAGAAATGCTGTTTTTGTTTTGCTAACAAAAGTGTTCAACTCTGGCATAGACTGGGGCCAGATATTTTGTATAAGATTAAGTTTATGGCTCCAACACTGTATGTGAAGTACATCCTTATCCTCTGACGAAAGAATAACCTGCAATGAATTTACACATTTTGTCATGTAACGTGCACTGTCGCACACTATTGCAACTACCCTTGTATGTTCAACCTGTGACGCGTCCTCGTCTGCTGCATGTTGCTGTGGTCTATTGTTATTGTAGTCACTGTAGTGGGTGTTGAGGTTATGTGGCTTGGCGTGCTCCGGATAGCTCAGTTTAAGTTACTTTCAGGGTTAACCAACCATCGTGATTTCACCAATAACAACTCACTTACTCAGTCAACTGTTGATTTATTTTTACTTTAACTTTGACAGATGTTTTGATTCTGTAAGTTTCTTACAAAAGGCGGTTATTTACCAAGCACAAATACACCCGTCAGCTGTCCGGCGTTACCATGTCTGACCGTGAGTTAAACAAAAAAACAAGGTAATGATGAAACACTTATTCGTACCACCTGCCCTACAACTAACGACCGCCTCGGGACAGCGCCCGGCACCAACTGTCCTACCACTAACGACCGCCTCGGGCCAGCGCCCGGCACCAACTGTCCTACCACTAACGACCGCCTCGGGCCAGCGCCCGGCACCAACTGTTCCTTCATAGCAATGGACATGGTAACAAATAGCGCACCAAGGTGGAGTGATACAACAGTATCCAAAATTCAACTAAACCAGCAAAATTACCCTTAATACATGAAACAAACCATTCCAAAATTTCCGTTTATAGGTTTTACATTGAAAGAAAATTCTTTATCCACACAAATATAATAATTAGGGACAAAAGGTGCGCAACAGCGGAACTACTTTCGTGGCGCAATACCCTAAGCAACTCCCTGTGATGGCTGACCTACGTGCGTCAATAACCTACGCCATGGAGAGAATTCCATGAAGCAAGCGATCAACCACAACGTCGGCACCAGAAATCCTACAGCCTGGAGAAGCTTGCAACACCTGAAGTTACTCACTTCACCAGGGAAAATTTAATAATATGCTAAAATTGCCAAAACTCAAATATTAGTCAAAATACAAGAAAAATTATATCAACAAAAATAATTTAAATTTTACTGTGGTCAATTTGAAACCAAACAAGCCAGGAAGATAATCAAATGACTCTACTTTAAAATTCCTTGACTATTTTAATATTAAAATTTTGAAAAGGTGAATTTAAATTAACATGTCCCCAATTACTAGGTTATTGAATTCTGTTGCATCACACCGGACACCTGACTAACTCACCCTGAAAATGGCATATAGCCTGTTAAGAAAGATATACATATAAATTTAAATAAGAAAATAAAAACACTTTATAAATATTTAAACAAGATGGGGAAGTGGCTGAACACTTCACAACCCCCCAATTAATATGAAGTTTTTTTGTACCACAGAAACAACTGAAGATTAATTTATACATACTTCAGCACAAAGACATCTCACCATGACGCAGCATTTCTAAATATCAATCAGTATGGTAACTTAAATATACACAATCACAATAGCTCAACATTAATCACTACTCGACCAAACATCTACTATACATTGGAATTTCACAGTATTTCTTTCGTAATGCAATAAACAAAGACCAACATATAAAATTTCTAGAATAACTTCAAAACGAATTGGCTGCTATAGCATACGCTGAAATACCACCAAAGCAAGAGAAAAAACAACTAGATAGAAACATTTAAATTATTACATGTAGTGGATAGTCAGATATCCCTGAGCCTGCACTTACACTCCAAAATACATTATTACAGATTTGATTCAATCTGGCACAAAATTATAAGTAATTCAATTACACAAACCTAAACATATTTGCTTTTTCTTTCCTTACAACAGGACATTGTTTACATGTATGCATACCCTAAAGTTTCTTAAATAAAATATTTTTCCAAACTTATAACATCACAAAATATTTTCAAATACCTGACAAAATGCACTTGTTTAAGACAATAGGTTTACACTGCTTACGGGGAGGCTGCCCAACAACACACAAACTAAAGGTATCAATCATGCCCTTTGGAACAACGAGGCAAACACCATAAATTTAACCCACATAATACATTTTATAACGACGACGATAAACCTCACAAATACAAATACAAACAATTATACTGCCTATTGGTACAACGACGAGGCAAACATCATAACTACACACAATCATCACGCCTTTTGGTACAACGACGAGGCTACATACTACAAACACATTTAGGGTACAGCCCTTTGGAACGACGACGAGGCTCCCTAACAATAAAAAAAAATTACATCACATATTACGCTTCACCCACATGCCTATCACCTTGATCGCAGCACTCCCTTCTCTCTTTAAGCTCTGGCCATGGACGGCCACTCAAAGGTAAACAACTAAACGTACAACCTCTTTCTAGTGCAAAAATCATAACAAAGATTTTACAAAACAAAACCAGACTTTTAGACTTGCTGCTATACAACATGCATTTCCTTTAGTTTTCAAATTTTATTCAGCAACACTAAGTACAAATTGTATTTTAAGTTAAGGTCAAAACTAGTACTCCACTTCAAAAATTACCAAGCTCAGGTCTGCTAACAAATACCCACCTCAAATCCAATATATTAATTTACATCTCCAACTCAATGTTAGGCTAAAAGGTTAGTTTCCAACTCACAGAGGTACTGCCATTCTTTAAAAAAAAAAATACATCATCCAACAAAAGGGTAAATAAAATATATACTTATTCACTACACAAGTTACTTGATTTTCAGTGCACATATTGTCCAAATAAAATCCCACTGGGATATTAATCTTATTTTATTAAAGCTCTGGTGGCATTCAGAATTAATTTGTGAAAATAGAACAACATTTCAGAATTATATAGTTGGTACATGAAAACAAAACTACTCTTTCATAACTCGTCACTACACTTAAAGAATACATTATATAAATTTCTGATGAGTTGTTTTGATTTTCATAAAGAAGACATATTAATAATTTCAATTTATGCCGAGCATGGCGCAGTCTCCTAACAGTTATTTATAATAAAAATATTAACCCCCAAAATTATTATTAAGGCTTCACAACAAAAACCACTGCAGTTACGATCAGACAAACACTAGCCTAACACCAACAAACAAAATAAAAGGCCACGCGACACAACATTACCCAATGTAAGGCTCCAGCAAATACTGATTGATAAAAAAATTAGAATTACCCTTAACTAGTACAAATTATATTAATCCTTGGCATACTGCCTAAAATTGCTCGATGTTTTATGTTCCATACAGCTACCACTTGAAAGTATCTCTCGACTAAATAACTATTTGCACAATTATACTCTACAGACTTACTTAAACATAACCTAAACAAAACAATATTGATTTAAAATGACAACAAAATTAATTATTTCACTTCATTACCTACAAAAAACATTCCAGCTCCACCTCCACAAATCTCTTTTTTACTCTTACTTTGCCCCTCAGCAGGTCCCTAAATCACACACTTGATTTTTTTCTTGCCACTTCTCACAGACTTCCTTGAGCTTCACCTTCCCTCTCAACCAATCCTGCACCCCCCACTTCACAACACTTCCCTGATCTCTAACTTCTTTGTACATTACTGTCCTCTGTACCACTCCTACCCAACAGCTCTCTGCACCACCCCCCAGTCCATCTTGAATTTTAAATTTTACATTACCTTGGTGCCACACTTGCACCCCCCACTGTTCAACATTCCTCACCCTTCCTACAACATCTTGATCTGCTGCTCCCGCCCATTGAAAGGCTCTGTCCATCTCCACTCTTTGCAGCCTCAACAAACTGTTACCAACCAAGCTACTGTTGGTAGGCCTCACCTTACCCTCGACAACTTCTGTCCCACTTGCCAAATTTGCTGCATTCTCAGTCTCCTTAACTCCTTCACCAACATTATCACTTATAACTTTACTCTTTGCTGAAATACTCTCTACTG
>PNEQ01004475.1:6434-61939 GCA_003012365.1 Medauroidea extradentata | reverse complement strand
TACGTTAGTGTGTCAATCTTTTGCCGTGTACCGTTTAATGGTCATTAAATCACTGTCTTTCGTCTATATGAGAGTATTCCTGGAAGTAGTGTAGTACCTTGAGTGCCCTGTTTGATCGGCCATTAGTGGCGTGTGTTGCGACTGTGGGTGTGGGGGTAACAAGGAGGATACTTGGCTTTAGCAGGCCCGTTGCCGTTGGTGACCCGCTTGTGTGATACGATACATGCCTTTGCTTATTTAGTAATAAATTGTGTCGTGAAACGGGCACAAACTGAGTCTCACATGAATATCTCTTTCTAAATCCGTGTTGGTATTATTGTATACGTTTGCTGTTCATAACATATACTGCATATTGTACAATCAATCTCGCCATCACCTTCCCTGTATTCGATGTGAGACTCACTGGCCTATAACTACCTGGCTTCCCTCTATCCTGACCCTGCTTATACACTGGGACCACTAATGCCTCCTTCCATCCTTAGGCCTACGGTAACCTACCCTCCTCCAGCGACCTACCAAACAATACTTCCAGATATCTAACCCACTCCTTTCCTCCAAACTTAAGTGCACCATTTCCTATACCATCTGGCCCCACTGCCTTATTGCTTCTCAATTTCTTGACCACCCTTTCTAGATCACAACCTTTCACACAAAACATGTTATTTACCCCATTGACTCCTATAGATCTACTCCAGTTGTCCTTTACTTCATACACTGACATGTATTGTGCGTGCAACAGTTCAGCCTTTTCCCTGCCAATTGCGGCCGCCCTTCCGTCCGCTCCTCTCAAAGTTGGGACACCTTCCCCTCCGCCTCTCACACTTCTAAGATAGGTACCCAATTAATTTTCCCCATTCCTTGCCCTTCCCTTCCTCCATCATACTCTCTAAATACCTAATCCTTGCCTGCTTGATCTTACTTTCAAACTCCCTTCCTGTTTCCTGGATTCCCTGGTCCTTTGCATTCCATTTAGTCTCCATTTAGCGTGTAGCTGCCTGCTTTTTCTCTTCAACTTTACTATCTCCTTCCCATAGTACGGCGGACCTCCCCTCGCCCTGTAAATTTTGTGTGGGACAAACTTCTCCAGCACGTGATGTATTATTCCTTTAAATCCTATCCATACGTCATCTAATCTGGTTTCTTCAGCCCATCATTCAAAATTTTCCCTTAGAAATTCCACTCCCTTACAGTACCCATAGGTACTGCCAAACATCCCTCTCTTTTGTTTGCCCTACAGAGGCCTTACCCAGCTTTATTTCCACAACAGGGATGTCATGATCACGAATTCCCTCCAGGACCACAACACTTACTAATGCATTCCCTGGCCTGACCAATGTAACCTCCAGCACAGACCTTTCGCCATTTTCACTCCTTGTTAGAGTATCCACCACCTGCACTAATCCTCTATCAATTAATACTGAAGCCATTCTTTGCATCTTAGTGCCCATTCCCTCCGCTTCTTCCTTCCATTGAACACCTGGCATATTCAGATCACCTGCTACAACCACCCACTGCCTATCCCTCAACCTGTCTATTCTTTCCTTGACAGCCTCAATAGTCTGCCATCCCTGCCCTGGTGGCCACTGCCAGTATCGTTATATTCCTGCCATGCCCACTTACTTTGACTTGACCATAATCTCTTCCTCTTCACTAATCCATTCTACAAGACCTTTTAGTCCCTCCCTTAAACACACCATTATTCCTGCCCCTCGCTCGTCCCTCTCTCTTTTTTTTTTTATTTATTTATTTTACGTTCCATGGATCCCATGCCAGCTAACAAGTTGCTGGGGATGTGGAACAAGTCATATACAGGGTGTTTCTAAATTCGACCATCTAACTTTGGCAGCTAATACCTAATGAAAAATGAAGCAGAAAACATATAGGACACATAGTACCTAAACCGAATAGTACGGGGGCAATTAGCCCTTTAAAATTGAAATTACAAGCAGTTTTTTCTCGAAAAATCGAAAACCATATGCGATGAAAGGACAAAACCCAGAACAGTGTTTTATGTTATCGAGATCTGTAATCGCACAGCAAATGCTCGTTCTAGCATTCCGCCATTATGCAAATCACAGGGGTGACCACCCTTGTATGTCGTCAAACTTTTGCACTGTCTAGATATGGAAGTATTTGAGGACGAATACTTGGTGAGCATGACATGCATAACAAAAAAGGTCCTCTTGTTGCAAGTGTGTAGGAGACACCATTTTCGTTCAAAACGATCATCAAGACCGTATGCGATGTGCGGAGGTACAGTGCATTATGGCATTCGTCCGCCACGTTGAAGTGACACGAAATCTAACTACATATGACAAACAATTACGACAGAGTATTTTATCTTGTAATGTTTGATTTAACCGTAGTGAAGACGTGTTATCCTGAGGTATGGTTTACTTGATTTTATAAACACGAGGAAATGTATCAGGATTTTACTACGTACGTGACAAACAAATAAAACCTCGTATAAACATGACGACGACCATTGTTTTTAAGAGGGGTTATCAAGAGCACCTTAGTGTTTAAGTGTAGTTAAACAATGTTGAATGTCCTAATGAAACCTGTTATGTTTAAAACCCGGCAGGTAGGCAACTAGTACAACACCCATGAAATGATGATTGTGTGTGTTATCAGGACAATGTTTCAGAGAGTGGTATTAAACATTTCCGTTGTTAAATGCGGTACATTAGGAGTACAAAACAACAATGTACGTATGACATGTGCATCTACTACGTATGTACAATATCTGTCGGTTATAACCTCCCTATGCTAGAAACTCGATGGTGCAATGAAATACAATAGTACAGTATGTGAACACAGAGATCAGTGAAGTTATTGTGACTAATTTGTTAACACATACTACATTGCAGTCGTTTGCCTGTAGTTTATTTGAACTACTTTAAGTTCACATAACATAAATGACCGTGTAACTGTAATACATTAGTCTTACAGGAGGTGCTAGAACTGTCGGCGCCAACCTCGGCACAGAGTGTACATCGACGATGCCACGATTGTCGAACACGGTAAAACACATCGGGTGTGGTTCGTATCACTTCTGCAGCAGCCTGTATTTTGGCGACGAGATCCTCCTCAGATACTATTGGGGTCTCGTATACCAAGCTCTTCATAGCCCCCATAGGTAAAAGTCAAGTGGTGTAAGATCTGGGGACCTTGCAGGCCATGACCTCGGCCCACAACGGCCTATCCATTTATTTGGAAATGTGTTGTTCAGGTGCTCTCGTACACGTGCACCATAGTGTGGAGGTGCACTGTCATGCTGCAGCCACATATGTCGTCGAATCTGATATGGGACGTCTTCCAGCAACTCTGGCAAAACATCTTGCAAACACACCATGTACCTGTCTGCATTTAAGCGAGCAGGTAACATGTATGGGCCAGTTAAATGGTCATCTACAATACCACACCAAACATTAACACCAAATTGCACTTGGTGATTGGACGCGAAGGTCGCGAGAGTGTTCTCTTCCGCCCAAATGTGCTTGTTACGAGAAGTCAACACAAAATCTTTTGTGAATCGTGCCTCATCGGTAAACAATACGATGCGTGGAAAACATAGCTGTACTGCACATCGTTGTAGACACCATTGCACGAACTGTAGCCGTTGTGGATAATCTTCAGCATTCAAATGGTGCAGTTTCTGTCGGCGATATGGATGGAGCAGCTGCTCATTTACAACTCTCCACACATTCATGTGTCCAGTGCGGACTGCATGTGCCACTTGACGGGTGCTAGTAGATGGCACGTCATCAAACCTCCGCAGCACCTCCTGCTCAAAGTTTGGTGTACGTACCGACCTAGGACGGCCCGCGTTTGGCCGGGACACCTGTAACATGTACAGTATTGGAACAGTGATGTCCCTATGTGATTTAACGTAATAATAGTACTGTGCAGCTCTTGTCGTCACCGTGAATGTTCCCTCTTCGCGAAAATTGTAAACGTAGAATAATGTGGTACACGTATGTTCGGATACTTGTCTCTGTACATACGCACTGCTGCTCTACTATTACACTGTGCAGCTCTATACACTAGGTGCATGTCAGCCATCTCAGACCACGTAAAACGATCCATTTAGTTACACAACTACATGCGTGTCCTCACTCTGTTCACAATACTGCGGTATGTTTCGCTGAGTAAATGTCAGAACATATCACATGGAACGTCAGGACAAAGACCCTCCACCTGACGGTAGTGTGTGTTTAGCTCGACTCAACAGTGTGGTAAGCGGTTATGACAGACAATAAATTCGTCTTCCCTGTTGTGTCACCACAATTCGCGCCACCATGTTGGGATATTAGAGAAGTACTGTGGACAGCTCATAACGAGGATGTTTTGAGACACATGTAACGGCATCATGAGGTGGACATGACACAGAGCATGTAATGAATGCACATTTCATGCCTTTTGTTCCTATGTTCACCCACTTTACGGCATTTATCATTAGAAATGTTCAATACCACTCTCTGGAGCCTTTGTCCTGTTGACATACACAACCATCATTTCATGGGTGTTGTACTAGTTGCCTACCTGCCGGGTTTTAAACACACAACTGATTTCTTTAGGACATTCAGCATTGTTTAACTACACTTAAACACTAAGGTGCTCTTATAACCCCTCTTAAAAACAATAGTCGTCATGTTTATACGAGGTTTTATTTGTTTGTCACGTACGTAGTAAAATCCTGATACATTTCCTCGTGTTTATAAAATCAAGTAAACCATACCTCAGGATAACACGTCTTTACTACGGTTAAATCAAACATTACAAGATAAAATACTCTGTCGTAATTGTTTGTCATATGTAGTTAGATTTCGTGTCACTTCAACGTGGCGGACGAATGCCATAATGCACTGTACCTCCGCACATCGCATACGGTCTTGATGATTGTTTTGAACGAAAATGGTGTCTCCTACACACTTGCAACAAGAGGACCTTTTTTGTTATGCATGTCATGCTCGCCAAGTATTCGTTCTCAAATACTTCCATATCTAGACAGTGCAAAAGTTTGACGACATACAAGGGTGGTCACCCCTGTGATTTGCATAATGGTGGAGTGCTAGAACGAGCATTTGCTGTGGGATTACAGATCTTGATAACATAAAACACTTCTCTGGGTTTTGTCCTCTCATCGCATATGGTTTTCGATTTTTCGAGAAAAAACTGTTTCCAATTTCAATTTTAAAGGGCTAATTGCCCCCGTACTATTCGGTTTAGGTACTATTTGTCCTGTATGTTTTCTGCTTCATTTTTCATTAGGTATTAGCTGCCAAAGTTTGATGGTCGAATTTAGAAACGTCCTGTATATAGTACACAGCAGTATAAAATGACAAACACATTAAAATACACCACAAACATTAATACAAATTAACAATACATCACAATTCAGATTAGCACCATTCTGCACTCCATAATCTGTGCAAAAAAATAAAAATAGAATAATAATACAAAACAAGCGTCCCCGTATATATTGTCTCTGCAAATGCCGAGAAAAAAAAACTTAGCACCTGTTGTTAAGTCAGTTATAATTATCATTAAACTTGTTCTATGAGTCAATTACATTTATCAGAAATCTGAACATTGGTCAATCTAAAAAATGATAAAAATAGGTAAAATTACAAATTAGCCTAATATAGCAAATTTAAATACAATAATACAGTATATACTGTACTGTAAAATTAAAAAATTCAAATTGTATTTTTATTTAAACTGTATAAATTCATCCACAGAATAAAAACAATTAGATAATAAAAATGTTTTAAATTGTTTTAAACATGTTTTATAATTTGTACTATATGGATTGCCCTCAAAACCTATTTTCAAAAATTTGTTATATATATGAATAGCAGAATAAAATGAACCTTTTTGAAATTGTTTTAATGAATTACTAGGAAAATGTAAGTTTTTTTTTTTTAATTCATGTATTGTAAGAGTGAAAATTAAAATTTTTCTGAAACCTATCTTTGTTATTTAAAATAAATTTAACTATAGCATACACATATTCACATGGTAGTGTTAATATACTCCATTTTTTAAATAAAGGTTTGCATGACTGCATTGGTTGTACACCAGAGATTATTCTTATTGCCTTTTTTTGTAATAAAAATACTTTTGTTTGCATTTATGGAATTTCCCCAGTACATAATACCAAATGTCATTAAAGAATTAAAATAGATATAATAAATCATTCTCTTTGTATTATCATCTGTTACTTTTTGTATACACCTTAAGGCAAAACAATCTGAATTTAATTTTGATATTAATTGAGATATATGGTCTTTACAATTCAGTCTTTCGTCGATATAAAGACCGAGAAACTTTGTTTTGGATACTTGATTGATAATACTGCCATTACATTTAATACTGAGATCACATTGTGGTTTACTCAATTGAAAGTGAATAATGTTAGTTTTCTCCATATTAAGAGTTAGTTTATTTGACAAGAACCAATTATTTAATAAACTGAACACTTTATTGCATAGAAACTGAAGCTCATCAATAGAACTATGAGAAATCAGTAAACTTGTATCATCTGCAAATAATACTGGTGTGGCAAATTCTTTTATGAACTGTGGTAGGTCATAATATATATTAGAAAAAGAAGAGGACCCAAAACAGATCCTTGGGGAACACTGTTTTTTATTATTCCAATACTAGATTTAGAACTAGTTGCAGTCATTGGATTATTAATTTCAACTCTTTGTTCTCTTAAATCAAGGTATGATGATATCAAAATTTAGAAACAAATTTCTTATACCATAATGTTCAAGTTTGTCCAGAAGAATTCTATGATTGACACTGTCAAAAGCTTTTGACAGGTCACAAAATATACCAACAACTGATTTTTTTTTTTATTAAAAGCATCTAATATAACAGACTCCAATTTATATGTTGCATCAATTACAGATAATTTTTTTCTAAAACCAAACAGTGAGTCAGACAATATTTCATGGAATGTTAGGTGATTCAATATCCTGTTATATATAACTACTTCAAAAATTTTTGAGAAAGTTGTCAATAATGAAATTGGTCTATAATTCTCTAGTGACTCTTTTTTGCCTTTTTTTTTATAAAAAGGCTTGACTAAAGCATGTTTAAGACGACTTGGGAAAATACCAGTATTTAGCACTGTATTGCATATGTGACTAATAGGTGCACTTAATGACTTTGAACGATGTTTAACAACTTTACTACTAATTTCATCATAACCATTAGATTCCTCTGATTTTAGATTTTTAATAATATTCTCAATTTCATGTATAGTAGTACCAGAAAATGTAATATCTGGAAAAGACTTTCTACAAAAGAGCTTAACAAAATTCATGGGATCATTTTGAGGATTAACTTGTTCTATAAGTTTATCGGCTACACTTAAAAAATGTGTGTTGAATAATTCAGATATCACATTTACATCCTCAATAATTTTACCATTTGATTCAATGGATACATTCTGTGTACATCGTAATGATCTTGATAATTCTTCATTGATAATTTTCCAAGTAGCTTTAATCTTATTATTTGCATTTGATAATTTGTCAGCAATGTAATTCCTTTTAGCTACATTTATTACTTTATTTAGAATTTTACAATACTTTTTATAATAAATTGTTTTGACATTATTGTTGGAGCTCCGTACCTGTTCATAAATGTTTCTTTTATTTTTACAAGATATTAAGATACCTTGAGTCATCCATGGTGCATTTTTGCTAGTCAGTTTATTTTTAAAGTACTTTACAGGGCAATTTGAATCATAGTAAACTAGTACAGTCTTTAAGAATATGTTAAACTGTTTATCAGAATCCTTTTCTATATATGTATCCTCCCAATTTTCTGTAAATAAGGATTTATATAAATTATCCAATGTATACTTGTTTATTATTCTATGTTTATATACTTCTGCTCTAAAATTAAGATTTAAATCAATAGGTAAAACTAGAAGCTGTCCATCATGGTCAGATAATCCATTAACGAAAGGTAGAACAGAATAATTGTTCTTATTGGTTTTATCAATAAAAAAATTATCTATTGCTGTTTTAGATTGGTTTTGAATTCTTGTTGGGTAAAATACAATTGGTTCCATATTAAAAGCATTTACAAGAGAGTTTAATGTTAAAGTATCTTCAGTTTCTACTAAATAATTTATATTGAAATCCCCACACATAATAAATTCTACATTAATATTAAAAAATTCAGTTAAAAGATTTTCTAGTTGATCAGAAAAAATTACCATATTCCCAGAGGGTGCCCTGTATAGGCCTACACAAATTATAATATACACCTTATTAATAGCTCTGATTCCAATTGTGCAACATTCAAAATCTTGTTCTCTACAGTATTTACTACAGTCAATTTCATGATATCTTAAATTATTTTTTACATAAATACATACACCACCCTTTTCTTTATTAGTTCTGCAATAACTTGCTGCTAATTTATAGCATTCAAAATTAGACAATTCTATACAATTGGATTTCAGATGATGTTCACTTAAGCAAACTATATTAACATTCAGATTATGATCTAATATCAAAGATTGAAAACAAACAAGAAGTTCATCCTGTTTATTGAATAAACCTTTTATATTTTGATGCAGGATAATTAGATCAAGTAACTCATATTTTACATGGTTGTGTTTTTATCACCTACATATTTATAAGATTCTTCAGAATATACCACATTGGAATCAGTACTTTTATTACAATTGATTCTTTTGATACAATTTATATTGGATCTATCTTTGAAATTATTGGGGGATTTTTGTAATTTATCTGTCAAAACAATGTTTGTCTGATTTACAGGCCCCCAACTGTATATCAGACAAGCTGCTCAGTTTTCCGAATTATTGCCTAATGATATGACATTTGTCACTTTTTGAGACATGATGAGTTTACATGTTTCTGTAACAATAATGTCCTTTCCTTTATAATTAAGATGTTGCCCATGACCTGTGAATACACTTCTCTCCAAGACACTTAAATCATACAGGCTGACATTCCTAAAATGTTTGCAAATATTTTTCAAAATAATGTTAGTCTTTTCAATTTCCTTATTAACTACTGACCATAATGGCAAGTCATGCCTAGTTGGTAGATTCATGACAATAACGTTTGTATGTGTTAAGTCAGCAAGGCATGTTTTTAAAGAACTACAAAATTCAGCAGCATTATTTTTACCAACATCATTACTCCCTCCCAATAACACAACAGTATCCTTGGAACATAACTCTTTCTGTTCACTAGTATCAAGTTTACTTACTTCTACAAATGTAGCACTAGGTTTGATTAGCCTAATCCTAATACCTCTTTATGAGCTAGTTCAGAACTTATTCTACTTGCTAATCCTTTTCCATGACTATCTTTACCGTTTTTTGATTTCTTAGGCCTAGGCTTGGTTACACCTTGTTGTTGGCATCTGGAAATATCTTCATATAAACTTAAACATTCATACCTATTTCTGCTATAGACTGAAGAAGTAGGGCAGGTCATCTTTACTTGAGTTTTCAACCAACCTTTAGTCACATGTGTCCACGAATTTTCTTGAGTGTTAGTCGAAACGCCTCGTTCATTTGATTCCCTAACAATTTTTAGATCACCTTGAAGTATTTTAATAATCTCCTTTAGAGATTCAATCTCTTCAATTAATCTTTTCACTAAGTCTTGATTCTCCACATTATTATCTCTTCCAACATAAATACACGACTAGGAAACACTGTCAGAGTCAGTTTCTTCATTTTCACCATTACATTCACGATCCTTACATACACCACATACCCACTCACTATTTGGAATGTTAGATTCATCAATGTCACAACACTTTTGATAATGATACCATTTATCACATACATCGCAAAGGATTCCATTACGAACAACCTTTTTACACAAACCACATTTGAAATCTTTCAATACAAAAGATTTTTTTAGAGAACCATGTAGCTTTTCTACACTCGGCGCCATGATGATCTGAAGATGGTAAACATATCTTGCCTACATTTACTGTGTAGCACCTCCTCACTCAGCTGTGTTTCCACTGCCACAACTACATCCCCTCTATATCCTTCAACCCTACCCAGAAACTTTCCAGTTTGCTGCAAACATTCCTACAATTTACAACAATTATCCTTATCCCGTCATCATGACCTACCATTTCATCTAGCCTGTCCCCTACTAAACACTCAATCCCTTCTCTGATACCACTATCATCAATGAGTTTTTCAGGAACCCTGTCACTCCCTATTTGCTATTTAGCCCCTTGCTGCACCATCCTTACCCTCTCCAAACAGCCAGCAGTTTCCTTACTTAACAACTCTTGTAGTATCCTCTTTGCCTGCTCTGTCAAGTGCACTAGATCCCTTCCTACACATACCTGTCCAACCCACTTCCTACTGTCCATAAACGTAGCCCCAAACTCCTTGCATACCCTATCGTATATCTGGCTAGCCTCAACTTCCTTGGTATAGCAAATTCCTTTCCTACATAGAACCCCACTAACTACTACTCGAGACCTTGGAAACTTTGCCTGTACCTCCCCTAGTAACCCTCCTAAATCCTTCTCCACCTTTTCCCCTACTTTCTGATACACAGGATCATTGCCCCCTACATGCACTGTCATCACCTTGGCCATATCACTGCTCCTTATACTTCCCACCCTCTCCTGAAGATCCTTAATTCCCCCTCCCCTCCCAAATGCTGCTTTATATAATATTATACTCCCTCTCCTAACTTCTTGCATCTTAACTCCCTTAACAATAGAACTGCTTAATAAGATAACTTAGGTTCGTGCACATTGAGCCTTTCCTTAGCTGCTTCCCTCTCACCTATCTGCCTACCTTTGCCTGCGTAACTTTTTTCAGGTCCTACAGCAGCTCGCTCCTGCTTCTCCCCTGCTACAACTCCATTCTTCTCCCCATAACCTACCTTGTGTGTATCCCTGCCACTAACCTTTGCATACCTTGCCTTATTCCCAGCTACTGCCTTTTCCCTATTATTATTATTATTATTATTATTATTATTATTATTCACAATATGTCCTTAGTTATTGACTTATTTTCTCTTACAGGTTATTTATAATGGCTGAACGACACAGTTTTGGTGTGAATCCAATCACGTGCCATGCATGGAATCGAGACAGAACTCGTAAGTTGCTAAAAAAAAATAATTTTTTGTTTACCCATATTTTACAGTCCTTTAAATTAATAATTTTATTTACTACAAATTGTTTTGTTATGTAATGTATTGTTCCATTACAGTGTGTTGGTCTTGCTTGATTTTGCAGCTTTTCATAAGATTTAGGACCGTATCTATAAACGGCTTTCGAATTGCAACCAACTGCTCACTAATGCTTTCTCTATGGGGATAGCAGTTGGTTGTCATTCGAAAGCCGTTTATAGATACTGACCTTACTCTCGTGAAATTTCTCATACAAAGTCTCATGCTTAAGTATAAAAACATTTATGTTCAACACTGTGTCTTACATGCGTAGCCTACTTCACAGAAAGTTCTCTCCGTACAAGAAACTGGTTGATGGCATCTGTTGACATAGTAAATATAAGTTTACTCTCGCAATTGGGTTGACTACCGTCTGGTGGCAGCTTAACTCTTCCCCATCCCTACAATACTAGTCTCTCCCTCATCTAAACCTTCCATTCCCCCTCACAGTCACCAATTCCTCCTGCAGAATTTGCCACATCTTTATTGTCCTCACAAGCATAGACTGACTACTCCTCTCTGTTCTTTTCCATACCCTCTGAAAATTTACTGTTGATTCCTCTCTACTTAAATGCACCCGTAGTTAACTTGCAAAGCAACCGTCCCCATCCTCTCTCACCAGTCATCATCTTGTACCTCCTGACCAGTCTTTCTCTTGTACCTCCTGACCAGTCTTTCTATTCTCCTCCTGTCATTCAGTGGTTTCTATCCCATTTCCTTTATGACTGTACGACTAAAGTTCCTTTCCTATTCCCTTTTTGTGTTCCTGCCGTACCCATATAGCTGCCCTTCTCTTCACATTCTCTACCTTTTGTACCTCCACATATGAATCCCACTCTGTAGCTGCATATTCCAACATTGGTTGTACCGTTGTGCAGTATACTTTTCCTTCATTTCACCTAGTCCCTTCAACACCCTTTCCAGCAGGTCCAAAGCTCTTCTTTCCTTTTTGACCACTCTCTCCACCTGTTTGTCCACTTCACGTCAGTCTGTAACACAATCCCTAGATACTTATATTCTGTGACTTCCTCTGTTTCCTGCCCATTTTATCTCTATACCTCTTTACTCACCATTCTCTTACTAAACCTCACCAACTTAGTCTTGCACACATTAATTTTCATTTAGTTTTCCTTAGTCCATGACCACAATCCATAGATATCTGCCTGCAAGTTGTTTCCACTTCCCACCTCTGTGTATATACAACACACAGTAATCTGCAAACAATCTTATTTTTCCTGTAATCCTGAATCCCATAACATTCACCATCATGTTGAATAACAAAGAATCTAACAAACTTCCTCCTGTACTCCTGATGTTACCTCTACCTCCTCCGACATTTTCTCCCCTACTTTCGCTCTCTGACTTCAACATCTGAGAAAGTCCCCAATCCATTTCATTTAAGGAGTATTGATCCCTACCACCTTGGATTTATCTGTTTCTTCTCGATAACTTCTGTTCCAGTCGAGGTATCAAAATTTTTGACACGACAAGGCATAGATACGAAATTAATCGATTTTCTGTAGTTGCTGTCCGGAACCATAATATATTCATTATTTTGCAGCGGGAAACTGCTGAAAAGGAAAAATTGCTTCATTTACGGGAGTGGCTACAGAGGCCGCAACATTAACATAAACAATGCCATGTGGATTCCAAAAAGTGAATGAAACAATAAACTATGCCTTGTCAGCATGAAAAAAGTAAAACAATGTATCTATTCCCTGATTTATAAGAAAAACCGTAAAACCGATCTGACAGGGATCAATCCGCCTTAACTTCATAAACATCCTTTGGGACACTTTGTCAAATGCCTTTTCAGGCAAATGGGAAGAGTAGCTACTCTTGCAAAAATTACAGAAATGCAATATTTAATACATAACTAACTACAATATAACAGGAATAAGGGATTGTGAATAATAATAAGCCCTAAGTACGGTTAAAAAACTCGACAGTGGAAAGGTCTATGAAGACGTGGAAAAGTGTGGGGTAAAGGACGTAACAGGAATAAAATAAAAGAGTTAAAGATGGAACAAATTGGAACAAGGCCTAAAAATTATTTGTTCGTTTTTACGTAACAAATCCGGCACATATAAGGTTTTTTTAACGTACAGTTAAATATTATTTGTGGCAATTTTATCCTGTTTATTGTAGTTAATTATGTGTTAAATATTGCATTTATACAATTTTATGTGTTTGTTTTGCATGAATAGCTAACACAATTTTACACACATGTGTAACAATGACAAATACATACTTACAAAAATTTAAAAAAAAAACTATAAAAACTGCCACACTTATAGTTGTGTAACACACAACATATGATTCTATAAATAAAATTGTGACAATATCTAGACATAATGCTTTTAATTAATTGGTTGCCACCAAAGGTACAGTGTTGCACTTGCTGTCATCTTTCTGATTTTTCTCTCTTGCGCCTTTAATCACTTTCCATTGGTGACATTACTTCAATAAACTTATTGTAGGCAGACTTAATTAGTTTCAAGAAATTATTCAGTTGAAGAGAACATGTAGGATAACTTACAATGTATGTATGTAGCTTCTTTTTCTTTACAGAAATTGCAATGTCACCCAACAACCATGAAGTACATATATATCAGCGTTCAAATAATGAATGGAAATGTGTTGATATTTTGAACCAACATGATCTGCGTGTTACGGGTATTGATTGGGCACCAAAAACTAACCGTATTGTCACCTGTGCTGCCGTAAGTATTTATATTAGAGTAAGTAAAATATAAATCTTGTTTTAGATCACAGTCATGAATAATTAATGACGATACAATTTATCTAGTGGCACATTTTTTTCCTAACAAGCATTGGTTCAAGTAAGCTGTATTTTGGGGAATTTTTGTAAATATATATTTAGTTCACAGAGAAAGGGATAGCATTGTCTTGTAATTAAAAGGTGTTTGAGCACTCAAGTGCATAATATGGAGCAGGTCGTACAAAGTGGGTGGCACATAGATAATACAGTAATTCATTAGGTTGCCTCACTTTTACTCTTGGCAGTAAATTAGCAAATATTGGCACAAATAAAATAAGGGACAACTATATTTAGAGATGCTGCCAAACCATTGCCTGTGCCTCCAGCTAAATTAAGACATAAGACTTTCCCCATGTGAAAAATAAAGTAACTGAAAAAACTGACAGTCTGGTAAGGACCTAAATGTAATTTTCCCAAGTCTCACACCAAATCTGCACTGAGAGCTCTTGGGTCAGACAACGATTGTCCATTTTTCTGCTGTAAATCCTATAAAAAACACTACCGGATGGGGACGTTCAGTAAGTGTCCTGCGACAGGCTACATTTTAAAAACGATTACTTCTCCACTGAAGAATATCTATATTGTCAGGTATTAACTAAATGTCGTTGCTCAACAGATTCCTAACCAAAATCAAAAGAAAGAGTGTTTTCTTTAGAACTTGAAGTTCACAGACAAAAACAAATAATAGTGCTGGCTTCTATTTACAAAAAGGTTTCTAAGCAGAAGAACTTCAGCGGGATCTCTAAGTAGTCTAAAAGTCCTTAAAACAGGGCTAGTTTTGACCTCTGTTAAATTTGAAAACTTTCAAGAGACTGAAGAGAAAAAAAGTACCGGTACTTGGATTAAACTGAAAACTAGAAGAAACTGTATGTTATTAATGAGCTAGGTGAAAACAGTTATTGAAATGAAAGAGTAAATTTAGTAAATGTGTGTTTTAATAATAATAATCACATTTTTTTTAGTGATAACAAGTGCATTACATTTTTGTTACCTTTACATTACTGTAAATGTTTTTTGCAAAAAGTCATCATTATGATGAGTAAATTTGATAACAATAAATACAAACTAAACAACTGAAATATAACGAAATTTTTCTTTAAATTGTGTTAATATCTTCTTTTTAAAAATGCAATTAAATTTATTTAATACTTTCACCAAATTTAACTTTTTTAAACTTGTTTGTTTCTTTAGACCAGCAAACTTGTACGTTTAAACAGTTAGGCTACACAAAACTAAACTTAAAATTAACATAATATAATGAACACTTAATGTTTTGATGTGTCCAGCATACTCCAAAAGAGACGTCCTTTGCATCGAACTCGTACTGATAGTAGGCTCCAGCTAGCCCAGTGTCTTGGAAAACAGCTTCATTGACCATTACATATTTTAGCAAAACCAAATTAAATGTAGAAAGATGAGCTACTACTTGACTTTAAAACAAGAACTCTAAAGACTACATTATTTCTGAAATAATAAGGCCGCCTCTTCGGCCACTAAACTTGAAGCCTACGTGGCAGTTAGCACGACTCGAACTCCGACGGACTGGCCAAGAACAGACTGACCCAGCATTACTAACAAAGAATGGCAAAACCTTGAAACAACAATGTTTGACGCTTATATCAAAATTGGCCTGCTGACTTTTATGATCAACACACATTTCTACGTGTGGTATGATCAAAACTTGCATAATCTTCCATGAACTATGGAGAACAATTTATGGTACTGTCAACCTAGCATAATGTCAACCTACTACATTAGCTGCACCTATCCAAGGGTACCAACAAAAAATGGAGGAGGAAGAAAAAACAGTAGACTTTCGCTACTTGCACAGATCTGTTACTAATCCTTTAGTCTTATGTCATATCGACCCACACTCTAATCCGAGTTCTTAAGTGAACAAATAACATCATTGCGAAGTAAACAAATAACATCATACCATTGCATCTCGCTAGCTTCTGATTGGCTCAATTTGATCAGCGCGCCAATTTACTACTTCCAACCGACAAAACTGTGTTCAGATAGTTTCACAGAAAACAAAAATACACTAATAATACACTCAATTTTGACTCAAAATTTCGTACTTGTTATGGACCAACGAAAGTGTAAAATACGTGCATACTTAAAATATATTGACTTCATTTACAAATGCAGTGTGTTTTGAAATTCAATTGCAATTATCAAGTCAATGACTAACTATTGTATTCAAATATTCTGGTACTGACATAACAAAAGTTTGGTACTCTATGCAGGAAAAAATTGTCAATGAAAAGTGTGATATAAAACTTACTGCAAGTCCTCTTGGATTATTTTGTACTTCTTCGTTTTGGAAAAATCACATTTGGTCAATCACTGAGCAAACTGTCAATAATTCACATCACATGTTCGGATAGTAATATTTAAAAATACATGAAATTTATATTCGCACCTCATAAACATCACCACAGTTTGTTTCATGTATATCCACGTTTCAAAATCATGCAACGCATTTTCGTTGTCACTTCCAACAGTACATAACCTAATCCGCAAGACTACTGGCCCACGTAAACATTACGACGCGAGGATGGAATGAAATAGACAAAGGAATTTTGGTGCGGACAAACCGAAACATAAAATGGATACCTGGAAAAACCATCCGCAGTAGCCACAACATTGGCGTATTAATAATGTAAGTTACTTTGAAAAAAATAGATTTGTTTGTAATGTTCCAGACAAATTTTTGCAGTGGTAATTATTAATTAACTAAGCTTTTGGTACTTTCACAAACAAGTATGAGAGTATCGTACATCCCTAAATATTGACAAGTGTACCAAGAAATTTGTACATTCGGTAGTGCGTCAGTCGTTAAATAACTAGTGAGTCAACTGTACGTACGTATCGTCCGCTAACCATAATCATAGTAACAAATGTATAGCGTGGTAGATCGTGTTGGTGACATCTGTTAATAGTATATATTTGTTAATAAAATTTTCTTTTTAAGTGATAGACTGGTAAGTTTATATGTACACGACAGATAAAGATCTATTTCTTGTGCTTGACCGCAGTGCCCTGCACGTTTGTTTACAATTTGCTTTGTTTATTCTAAAACTCAGAGTGAACGGAGAATATCAGTTACCTCGCAGATTCTAGCGAATGGAGTGGCACAAACACAATGCATGCAACCTTTCGCCGGATGACAATGACGTTATTGTTAAACTGCAGACACGAGCTGAAACTACTGCTGTTTCTAAATACTGGGCACACGTGTGCACTAAGGCTCGGCTCTTCATACGTGAAAAACAAGATGACCGTACCTTAACAAAAATCTTTACCATGCACGTGTTCTTTACGCTAAACCAGAAATGGATACAAACAAAAGAATTAAAAATCTAACTGGATAATTTACGACAGAAGAAATATATTTCGTCATTTAAATACATCAATTTAAAATTACCATCATAAGAAATCAATTTATTGTATTCAGTATAGTATTTTACAAACATTTTATATCAACTCAATTAGGGCTATACCAACTGTGCAGTCAAATTTGCTGCACTTAAGTAGAAAGTGTAAATTCTAATTTTATATATATTTTTCATTTGTCTGTATGCTCATTGGCACTGTACAGGCATCCCCCTAGTTAAGTAACCTGCTTCTTACGTAAATTTGGAGATTAATAAAAAAATTTCAGATATTTAAAAAACTCCCTTAACTGATGTATTACTGCTCAAAGTTTCCCTAATCACCATGACACCATTCTGTAGCTGCTACGAGCCACACAGATCTCTTTGGCGCTAAACAGGATTTAAGAACACGTGACTATGCATCTACGACTGTACCTTCTGTGTGTCCGTCCACAGAGACAGGAAGCGAGGCACATGACTGCCATTATCTGCACACAGCAGCAACACAGCCTTGCCTTTGTGCGTGATCTTGATTGTGTAGTAGTGCTTTTCATGCAGTACAGAAGTCGCGGGCAATATGTTATCGAAACGTAGGAACGAAACTTTTCAGAAGACTGAAAAAAAAGGGCTACAAATACTTTAGAAGACAGACTAAAATGATAAAAATGTAACAAATTTATTCTTATGTGATTAATTACATGTATGTTTTAACATCAAAACTGTGTGCGTCCGAGTTAAAACATGTGTAGGTTGGTTTATATTTTTTGAGAACACTAAGTTAGATAGCATTTGTATGAGTTTACAATTTTTTTTTATTTTATTTAATGAATTTGTCCCCATGTATTAAATAGGACTACAGATATTTTAAAAATCAAAACTATGTGCGTTAGAGTTAAATATAATACATTCACATGTAGATTGGTTTACATTTTTTGTGAACAGTAATCTAGAAAGCAGTTGTATTAGCGATGTAAGAATGTAACCCTTACGTAAGTCGGCAGATGACTGTAGTTCAAAATTTCACCAATAAATTGGGTCTTGTACATCATCACAAAATAAATAATACTAACACAGAAGTGGTTAAGGGGAGCTATTTCATTGTTGCTATTGTACCAGCTCTCGGGGCGTACAGTATAATATTTTAATATTATTGAGAGTAGTATTCCGAAGGTTATTGTATTGTACTCTAATACTGTGTTATGATTATATATTTTAATCCGTTATTCTGTAATTTAGCACCAGCATTTAATGTTCCATTTTAATATAGAATAGGAATCGCCTTCCAAAATAATTGTAATCTTTATATATTTATTTAAATGTGTTTAAGAATTTTTTTTTTGTCTCTGAAATATAGCTAATATTTGTTTATTGCTCTTGGCAGAAGTTCCAGATTACTGTCACAAGAATTTAATTCATGTAAGTGTATTACCAGGTATTGTACAAGGACAATATAGGAAACTCATAAGAAAAACACGAGACATTTTATTTGGTTACAGCACACGCCTACAGGAGGGCTGTTCCTTCTGCAGTAGTACATTGCTCTATGGGTAGTTCAAGTTTTATATACACTAGACCCCCGATTTTACGAACCTTGAATTTAACGAATGTAGCAATTCTACGAATACAATCTCAGGAACCCTCAAAAAATAACAAAATTATGTGACAAAAAATTGTAAGGAATTACGTTGACAATGAATAAAACATACTGTATCTAATTCACTGCATTAAAATATGAATTGTAGAGTTGCAGTTATTACTTGGTAAGTCACAGTATTAAAAATAAAACAAAAATAGCGAAAATCCGTTAAAAATTGCGGCAGTGACAGTTTGTAAACCGCGCGGCAGCGGCGGCGGCCTGTCTCCAACTACGACGTATTAAAATCTATATTGAGGTCGTACTATAGACGCAAAGTTTCAGCGCATGCGCATATGCTCATTTAACTATAGTACAGCCTCCTTCTAGGCTTTTTCACGACGTCTTATATCTCTCTCGTCTCGCACCGAATGAGTTTACTTTTTTACACGAACCCTATAAATAATAGAGTGTCATTTTTCTTTATTGCGTTAACACCATATGCACTTAAAGAAAAGAAAAATTTTAATATAATTTACGTTCCCCTCGCACAAAGAGTATTAACTTTTGCTGAAAAAGGTAACAGAGTTATCACAGTTTACTACATTCTATATTTACAGATCGGTGTATGAACTATATCTAACGGCCATGATAAGGTTTTAGGGTTTGGATGGAGATGGAATAGTTTGAAATTTAGGAGTATATTTAATTATTACTGTAATAAATAAGTAAAAATCTGTCCAATAGAACAAAGTGGTGCACCATTCCTCCTAAATTTCAATCTAAGGGATAGGATTACAAGGAACTTACACTGACCTAACATTAATTAACATTATGTAACTATTATATGGTTCTTGTAAAAAATGTGTGATGACATTAACTGGTATTATTAAATTGCAGTGTTACAAAACATTTCTTGACTATCAGATACTATTACACTCAATACAAATTATGTTTTATGTCACTTATATTTTATATATTTTTATGTTATTCTAAAATACATATTTTTGTAATATGAATGATACATTTTCAAAGCAAAATACTTAGTTTTTTTTTATAATTACGGGTTACAAATGTTTTTAACCGAAATTCTTAACCATTTACTAATATTTATTTGTTGTGTGTTCTTTCTTCGTGTTTTTAGGCCTTTTTTTCTGAATATTTTATGGTATTGTATTACGTACTTTAATAATGACTTTAAAAATTACGTTGACTTCAAAACAATACTGAGGTATTTGTATAAAGTAAAATGTTTTATTCTTAACTGAATAAATATACTTTTTTTTCGTGAGCTCACTTGTGAATGTTAATATATCATTTGCCATTAACTAAATGAAAATTTAGTCATTATATACTTGATATTCGACCAAATATATTTTGTGTCTGATAAATGTTTTTCTCTTAAACTGTTCTTAATACTGTTTTTACATACATTTGAGATAGATTGCCGAAGAAAATTTTTTCTCGTGTTTGTATTGTGTCATTTGTGTAATTGGTTTTGTGTAACGGTCGACCGTGATGTGTAAGTGTTTGTAAGTATAGAACTGCTGGTGTTACCTGAGACTGTAGAAAGCATACGTGGAGTGAGATTCTCCCGATACATTACATTATATTGACACACTTCAGTGCCGGTGGGGAGAATCGCTGAGGCCCTTGTCTTGTGCAACCCTTGACCTGATTGCACTGCCGTCGTCACTAGCCCGTCCTCCAGGCGAGGTTCTTGGTACTCATAAACACTATGTTCTCATACAATTCATCAACAACGTCGAGGGAATGTTTTTACGTTAAGTTATATGAAACTGCGCAATGAATAAATACATCCGCTTATTCCTTCTTTCTTTGGTGAATAATTTACAAGGGCATTTTACTAGTAAGGAATGCCGACTTTTTTTTTTTCGTTAAACGCTACGCAAATCGGGCCTTTCGCTCGTGAGAAGGCACTCGACAGCTCGGTTTTCTTTTTTTTTTTTAGGACAAAGGTTGATCATATGTATTGTTTAGCGGTGTTCTTTTGATCGTAAGACGTCTGCCTATTGATATAAATTTATATTTCATCTATCACTTGCGTTATTTTTCCATTAAATGCTACGGAAGTCGGTCTATTCCCTCGAGAGAAGACACTCGGAATCTCGATTTTCTCATTTTTTTAGGGAAAGGATTTGTCAAATCTATTGTTTAGCGGTGTTATTTTGATCATAAGATGTCTGACTATTGATATAAATTTATATTTGAACTATCACTTGCTTTATTTTTCCGTTAAATGCTACGGGAGTCGGGCTATTCGTTCGAGAGAAGACATTCAGAATATTGATTTTCTCATTTTTTGGGGACAAGGGTCGGTCATATCTACCGCTCAACAGTGTGACGTCTGGCTACTGATATCAATTAATGTTTACATTATTACTTTATTTAATTTCCCGCAAAACGCTACGGAAGTCGGGGCCTAGAGACTCTTTGCAGAAAAAATGCAATTTTAAAATTTTCTGTTAAGGTAAGGGGGGGAGGGGGCAAAATAAGCCGCTATCGAATTTACGAAGGTAGCGATTTTACGAATGTGATGAGACGAACCGTGAGTATTCGTAAAATCGGGGGTCTAGTGTATATGCTATGTACAAATGGAAATGTAATTGTGATTTTAGAATATAGACATACTTTGATATTATTTTCATAAGTTAAAATTTAAAAAATTAATAAACCCTTTCTCATACCATTAACCTGAGAGAAATTCAGTTTAACATTTTACATATATTTTATTTGGTTTTCTCTCTCTCTACTGCCTACCATTACATTAGCTTGTTAATTTAGTGTCGTCTCCAATTATAGCAAACCTATTGCTCAAGGAGACAAATATATTCCTGTAACTTATCTGAATTTTTCGAAATAAATAAAAATAAAACAAAAATAAACACCATAGAAAATGGAGACATACAAATGTGAATTTTGCTAGCGTTTCCAGCACACACCGTCTGTAACACGTCTCGTGCTTTAACAATGCTAAAAAGCTGGAGTTTTCCATATTGTCCTTTACCACGGCCATAGAAGAACAGGTCTGGACACTTGGAGTTGAAAATTGACCCTGTTATGACTGATTGGCGCCACTGGCACTCTGGGGTTGTTTTAACTGCGAAAATGGGACTACAAGGAGCAAACTCGTGTCGGAGCTGCTGGGAGAACTGCTAGTAAGACCATATACTGCAGTGTTAAAACAACACTTCATTGCTAGTGGCGCTTTCTGTCATAGAGGGGTCAACTCCATATCCTTGGTAGATAGGCGAGTGTCCAGACCTGTACTTCTACGACCATGTCCTTTACAATATTTGGTATTACTCTTTGCTTGACAACCATAAAATAATAAGTTTTTATGTATGGTATGAATAACTATTTCTCTAAAGCTTTTTATGTAAAGTTTAAAGCAATTACTGTATATTACAGTTAATAGTGAGGGGCAATGCAAGTGCTCAAATACTGTTTATTTTAAGATTTATGAATGCCTAAACTGAAATCAACTTGGATATCCACGATGGTTTGGTTACAACATCCATCACAGCACTGCAATTGGTGAAGTCTTTCACATTTTATTTTAGGTTTTTCTATTGATGCACTGAAAACTGACCTTGATCAGAAGGAATGTAAAGAAGGATGAACTCGGTTGTACTCAGAGGTTGAGGATTTAGAGTCCCAATTTTGCCTCTGTCGTCTGAACTTCCGGAGCACTTGAATTTTGTGTTTTAAGTGCAGAACACTTAATGAGGATCAACATTTGTACAAGTCACACTAATTTTGCGTTTAGTATGCAAAGAAAGTGGATTTAGGAGGGCAGCATTTTAACCACTATAATTTATAGTAAATTATTCCTATTTTAATATTTGTGTTATACTCCATTTATTTCTGCAATCTTCCATAGCATATTCAGTGATTGTGTGGCCTCTATAAATAATCCTCTGGCGCCCAATCCATCATATTATAGCTTCACACTTTGTAGTTTGTATACAAACTGTATTACACAATAATTCTAATTTTTAGTATTTACAACAGGTATGTAAACATTTTCATGTGGATTAGAGTAATTCTTTTTTTAAATCACTTGTAGTGCTCGAGATATTGTTCTTAGTTTTTAAGTTAATTATTTAGAACGAAACATGACTATTCAAGGCTCAAAATTAGAGAATAACTAATTCTATCAGAAGAGACATTCAAACAACTTTTTAACCATTGTTATTGTACCAGCTCTTGGGGCGTACAGGCATGTAATTAAAGTCATGTGGAATTTGAGACGTTGGTTCAAACAAATGCTAATAATTCAAGAAATGTTGTTATTCGTTTGTATCTCAATTTTATATTTAGCAGTGTTACTTACATATCATAAAATAGGTCCTACTATACTTCAGTGTAACCAAACATCAACAAACTCTTGACACCATGATAATCCAAAAAGAAAATGATAAAAAACCACATATTGTCACCAAATACCATAGAGAGTAATACCGGACAGCTCTATGCAAATACTAAAGAGTAAGCTTGTGTAATATAACCTAGCGGTATGATGTGAAACTAACACATATTTTGATATTATTTTTGTACTATTATTGTACTTTATTATTTCAACATGTTTTATTTAATTTTTACGAATTTATCGTACTGCTATTTTTTAATTTTCTCCATGCGACGAAAATATGTTCTCCATAGAGAAATATTTTTCAGGATTTTTAAGTGGGCAGCGTACATCTGAAATCAATTAATCATAGTGTGCTGTTCTCTGGTGGTTTGGCGAGATACACAATCAGAATTCTTGCCAAATTGCGCAAGCTGTTGGATATTTATATATAGTGTATTTGTTGTCACTTCCGTTAATATTTATTTATTCTGTAACACCATCAAAAAATAAATAACAGAAGTGACATGGTGTGGTTTTATTGAACTTGTTTTCTCTTTGGGTTGCCATGGTGATGGTTGATGTTTCTTTGTATGTAAATTTTATGAGGCCTTAAAATCTGTAACAATGTTGATATGTAAGTAGTGTCACGTCACATTTACCAATTCAAAATGTATAATTTAGATACAGACAATTACAGTATTTCTAGAAATACAAGCAGTTATATAAAGTAGTGTCTGAAATTCCACACTGTTTTGTTTACATACATCTTCTAATGCTAGTGCAATACCAATGAATAAAAAGCTCCCTAAGTCACTTCTGATAGCTGTTGATCCCAGCACTGTCATTTTTAACATTTCTGAATATTTAATTAAGTACAGTGTCTCAAGCAATACCAGTGGTTATATAAACCAGTGTTTCAAATCCACATGTATTTGTTTACATTTCTGCTTGCCCAGAGAGTGGGTAAATTTACAACAATGAAACAGCTTTGAAGGTCAATAAAGCCATGAGCATTTAAATAATTTATTTCCTTCTCATTGTAGGCAAAGTTAAATTTTACAGTTCACTGAGTGTTTCCACAGAGTTGTTAGATTTTACTGTTGACCAGTAACTAATTAAAAAAATATATATTTGAAATAAATGTGAAAACCTAGTTAACTAGCTGAAAGATACAAATTGACAGAATATAAAAACTAAGCAGGATTTCAAAGAATGCTCACTTTGTGTTGAACCGTGAATGTTAAATTTTGTTGCTTTTCTGGCAGTGTAATTCAGCTATGTCCTGTGCTTTCTTAAAAAATTTTTTCATTGCATACAAACATCATTTCTGATACGTTACATGAAATATTTTTCAGGATCGTAATGCCTACGTATGGACACAAGGAGATGATGGAAAATGGAAACCAACATTGGTCTTGCTTCGAATCAACCGTGCTGCAACTTGTGTGAAGTGGTCTCCACTTGGTTAGTGCCTGTGCTAGAATAATATTAAATCAAGGTCTAGCTGTAAAGAATATCAAATATACCGTATTGGCCCGAATATGACTGCCTCAAAAATAAAACTACTCCCCCCCCTCCCCTTTTTGCAAATAGCAGAGTAAAAAAATTAATTGGTCATGAATATACGACTACCCTCACCTCCTTTTGCAGTAAAACCTGTTTATATTCAGTACTTTTGTATAATTTTATTAAATGTATGCATAAAACAAACAAAAAATTATAAAATGGAAAAATAAAGTCAACTTTTTTAAGAAAGCACACTTAATGGTTGTACGCCTGACCTTACCACTTAAGTTTTTAACTAACAACTTTTACTAGTTTCTTGTTGCACAAGTTTATTTATTCACTGTCAGCTGCATCATTCCTAGAGTTATCACTTGAGCTTGTCGAATCTTCACTTCCATGGTCTCACTCAGAATCATCAGATGAATCTTCTCCTGGAGCAGTCCAAAGAAGGTCATCCTCCCTTCCATCTAATGCATTCAAAATGCAACATTTCTTGAACCCCATTATTATGGAATCGTTATAAATCTGTTGCCATGAGACAAGAATCCACTGCACCAAAGTACTCTGTGAAACTCACTTAATTTTACTTGTTGGTGTCAATGCACTGTCTCTTGCAAAAAGCCAATCACTATACTTCTTCGTCAGCAAGTCTTTGTAAGGTTTATTTACCATGACATTCAATACTTGTAACTGGCTAGTCATTCCACCTAGTATTACTACCAAATCTGTTTTCATCCTGGAAGCACAAGTTTTCACAGATTCTAAGTGCCCCCAAAACCATCCAGCACTAACATCCCACGCAGTACCAGGATGCCTGCCGCAAACAACTTTCAGCCTGTCATTCATTAGTTCTTCGGTCATCCAACCATTTTCCTGTACCCTTACAAAAATTCCTTTGGGCATTTGCTTCTTAGGCATGGTTTTCCTTTTCAAAATTACATACGGGGAAGTTTAGAGCCATCTGCTAAACATGCAAGCATTACAGTCACGCTGTAATTTTTCGCAACCCGTTGTTTTAATTATCACTGTTTTTTCTCCTTTTTTGTTAACTGTAGTGTTGGAGGGCATATAAAAAAACTGGAGTGTGATCACAGTTTCCAATCTGACTCATCGGGTAGTTGTTGGCATGCCTGAGCCTAATAACATACCTCTGAAATAACAGTAACTAGTCTGTAGTTGCCAACGGCGAATGTTTGCTTCGGTCATGTCGTACCATCTCGTGGCAACACAGTTATTTGTTGTTATAGTGTATTTTGCTACCGTAACTTTAAAAATTGCATCGTAACTGTGTCTCTTTCCTTTGTTTGTTTGTTGTGCCTTTGTACCTCTTTTTCAACTTTATCACATTCCATTTTAATGCACAGTTATTTAAAACAGTTTCCAAAACTATAGATGTATGTTTACTATGGTAGGCAAATACCATAAATGAATAATTCTATAGTATCTTATTCATTTAGCAAGGGACCTGGAATGTTGGTGGTTTGAACCCAGTTGATGGTTTGAGGTGTGTAAACACAAGAACGTATTGAAGTAAGTTAGTATTTTGAGATTAATTTTGTGACAGGAAATTATGCATAATTTTGCAATATCTAGGGAGAGGAAAAGTTTATATTTGTGTGTGTTGTTAGTGAGGTGTGTAGGTGGAAGCAAAGTACTATATGATTCACTTTTTTATGTAGAATTTTAAGATTATTGTTCATTAGCATTCCCTCACAGAGGTCTCTGGTTTGAGCTCAGACCCTTGCTGGGCAGGAATTTGTAGACAGGGAGTCATGTGGGTAGTGTGACATATACTGTCTTTACCAGTACGTAGGGATTTTTCTTGGGACACTCTTGTTTCCTCCTCCTTTTTCAAGTTGCCAGTGCTTCACCCACATCTCTTCCCACCTCATTGATTCTTGCTGGCCAAAATGAGAGGTCTGGTTCTGTTAAAAAAACCAGATCCAGTTAAAGCTAGCATCCTTTTGTTTATATTTACCTTCTAAGCAGATATAAACGAGAGGCATAAATGTGCCTTTTTTCATTGTGGGTGGAAAAAATGAATGAAAGGACTTCCTTTTTACTACTTTAGACACAACTGTGTAACTAAAAATGTGATCTTTTCAGATCTTTATTGTGAATTCCTACCATCTAGAAGTGCTAAGGAAACTCCATTGAAATTGGAGCTCAGCCCAGCTCAAGTCATTTTAAAATAAAAGGATCTAAGATCCAGCTAAAGTTCCTTTGTAAGAAAGGAGCTAACTCACACTAGTTACAAAACTCATCTTTCCTGGGGCTCAGCTCATTTTGAGTTCTTTTTGTAGACTGTTAGAAATAGTACCAAACTGTTATAACATTTTTAAGTGATATCTATTTATAGTATTTGCATTACTGTAAATGAATTTTCAATGCTATCTTGCACAGCTAGTTTATTAAAGTTGAAATTATCTTTATGTAAAAGCTGCATTTACGTAATTATTAAACGCAACAATATATTACTATATACAAATTGTAAATGTTTGACAATTCGAGGCTTAACAAGCACAGAATATTTAATACTTTCGAGAGATACTGGTACAAAAGTAAAGTCATATATCACAATTATGTATTTAGTAATAGTAAATTTAACATTAGTTATGCGTAGTTTCCCTTGCATATAATGAAATAAAGCTTACTTAAATTTCAGTATAACCACAGAACGACATTGGTAGTACTTAAATTTCAGTATAACCACAGAATGACAATGGTATCAAGGAGCGACAAGGGAAGCTTTTTCATTGTTGTTATTGTATCGGCTTTAGGCGTACAAGAATATAAACAATGCCTTGCGAATTTGAGTCATTGATTTATGCAACCACTTGTAATGCTTGAGACACTGTAATTAATTTGTATATTTATTAAATATTTAGAATTAGTAAATGTGATTGTTCGAGACTCAACATCAGTTAATAACTAACTCTATCAGAAGCGATGTTATTGTACCAGTTCTCAGGGAGTACAGGTACGTAAGCAAAGCCATGTGGAGTTTGAGACATTGGTTTAAGCAATTGCTTATATTTCTAGAAATGCTGTAGTAGGTTTGTCTTTCAATTATATATTTAGAAATATTAACTGTGTCATTTTGTGGCAATTTCCTGATAGATTATAAAATAGTCCTACCAAACTTTAGTGTAACCAAACATCGATGAACTCAGATACCACGACAATCATAGAACAAAGACGATTATAGAACCGAAACTCTCATGCTAGAATGTTGGGCACTGTTTCCAGCACGCCCTACCAAGCGGGTGCTGACTAACTTCATAACAAGGTTATTTCGAACCACTTATGGCCACATGTAAATACAATAGTTGCCATTTCGATTAGTTTGTGCAGATTGCTTACCACAATCGATTCTGTGTACGAAAAATTTAATCTAATAACTGTTGACTTTGTTTATAAGACCAATTTTTTATTTAAAAATCTGAAAACATAATGTCTGATAATGCAATTATATGGATACTGAAAATATATACTTGAAAAATCTCTTACTTTTTAACCTGAAATTCATAATGGCACCTTTAAACCGCTCAACGAAAAATGGCAGCCAATAATATTAAATATTGCTTAAAATTATTAGGAATGTTGTTGCTGGTGTTGCCCTCATACCAGCAGGTGCCGTAGCTACCAGTTCTCAACCTCGCCTATTTCAGTTTTCCATGGCTGTCGACAATTCAAAGAGAAAACAAATACGTACTTCTGTTACTAAGTACTTGTTTATTCTGTGGTATTTGTAATGGAAGGGGGCCTGTTTGCAGGTCTGTTATCCTGCCTAGGGAGTGGCATTGGGTTGGCCCAGTTTCATGGCCGACAAGGCAAATCCCATCGTGGCTTCACACTTGTCTTCTATGGCGCTGCTCGGATCAAGCCAGATCGCAAGCAGTTGGAACAGCTGTTGTCCCAGTTGGGGATCTTTGGACTTTGAGCAAACTGTTCTTCTAACGTTTTTTACTTGGCGGGGGACAGAGCAGGTGCACTCTACGCTGGGGTTATATCCATTCCACTAACTTAGACATTATGGCAACCCAAAGAGAAAATGTGTTCGTTCAAAGCATGGCCATAGAGGAACAGGTCTGGACACTGGAGGTGAAAATTGACCCCGTTGTGACTGATTGGCGCCACTGGCACTCTGGGGTTGTTTCAACATTGCGTAAATGAGACTACAAGGAGCAAACTCGTGTCGGAGCTGCTAGGAGAACTGCTAGCACGACACTATACTTCAATGTTAAATCAACACTTCATTGCTAGTAGCGCTTTCAGTTATAAAGGGGTCAACTTATAGCATTGTTAGATAGGCGAGTGTCCAGACCTATACTTCTACGATTGTGGTTCAAAGGCACACCACAGAAGTTTATTTATTTTCAGAGCAGTTTGCCAAGAACATAATATTGTTCTTTGTAGGAAACTGTATAATTTGCAATTTGTGATGGATTTATGCATGTAAATTAATAAATAACTGAAGCGACATGGTTTTTATTGAACTCATTTTCTCTGTGGCTTGTCTTGGTGTTACGGCTGTTAGATGTTTGGTTATACGTACTGAAATTTTTGCGGTGTTCGTTATATATTTGTGTAGGAATTGGCATTTAAGCATCTGTCATTTCTACTTTTATAATTCAGTTACAAGCAAATACCAATATTTCAAGAAATAAAACTAGCTACATAAACCATTGTCCTAAAATTCCACATTGCTTTGTTTACATGCCTTTACTCCCTGTGAGCTGTTACGATAACAATGAATAAAAGCTTCCACATGTTGCTTCTTGTAGCATTTGTTATTCTGTGATGCTGAACTTTGAATCCTCATGTTTACTATTTGTAAATTTAATTTAGATGCAAACTAATTAGTGTCTCAAGCAATACAAGTGTTTTTTAAAAATGTAGACTTCAATCCACGTTGCTCTGTATTTGTACGTGTACGCCCTGAGAGCTAGTATAATAAAAAAAACTTTCCTGTGTCACTTCTCATAACATAATTTATTCTGTAGACACACCACGTTTCTTCTGTTACTTATTTATTATGTGGCTTTAGGAAGTTTTTGTTACAACCAAATACACTAGAGAATAACACTAGAAACAGAGGCAATATTTTGGTGACAACGAATAATCCACCAAACAATCCTTACCGGAAGAATTGCTGCTGACGTGTTCTCTTTTTCTATAGCAGTAGTGTATGTGCGATGGACTGTTGACAAAGCTGTCTGAAGTCTGTTCATTTTCTGAAATTTTTTTTAAAATTTATATATACATAATCAGCTTTATGAAACACTAGCGACCCATTCATCACTTATTATACTACAGCTAAGAATTGAAGTCTGTACATTAACATGCCGCTGTGAAGTGCCCAGCCACTTCCCCACATTATGTAAACCTATATAAAATTTTTTTCCTTAATTAAATTTAACTCTTTAAAAACAAGCTTTATGTATATTCAGTATTGGTTAATCATATGGTCAGGATGATACAACAGAATTCAATAACCTAGTAATTGGGGACATGGTTAATTTAAATACATCTTTTCGAAATGTAAATATAAAATACAGTTGGGAATTTTAAAGGAGAGTCGTTTGTTTATTTTCCTGGCTTGTTTGGTTTCAAACTGACCACAGTAAAATGTTACTATTTTTTGTTGACCTAACTTTTCTTTGTGTTTTAGTTTTGGCAAATTTTAGTAGTTATTAAATGTTTCCTGCTGATGTGAGTAACTTCTTGTGTTGCAAGCTTCTCCAGGTTGTCGGATTTCTGGCGTTGACGTGGTTGATCGCTGCTTCATGAAATTTCTTTATGATGTAGGTTATTGACACACGTTTGTCAGCCATCTCAGGGGGTTGCTTAGGGTATTGCCCTGTGAAAGTAGTTCCACTGTTGCGCACCTTTTATCCCCAATTATTTTATTTGTGTTGATAAAGAATATTATTTTGATGTTAAAACTATAAACTTGAATTTAGGGATCCTTTGTTATATGTTTAAGTGTAATTTTACTGCTTTTGGGAGAATTGGAGTCTGTTGTATCACTCTGCCGAGCGATACCTTAGCTACCATGACCGTCCATGATTTATGAGTCGTGCGGCAGTAGTTGGGCAGTTAGTGCCGGGCGCTGGCCCCTGGTCAGTCGCGCAGTAGTATTCATGGGTGTTAGTCGTGCAGTAAGAGTCATGTAGTAACAGTTGTGCGGGGATGGCGCGAGAGGAAGGACGTGTTTGGGTCAGATGGGGGAGAAAGTCTCGAGTGCATTGGCGTGGCTAAGAGAGAATGGACATATACTTGTTTTTTTTTATTACAGTGAATTATTGAGGTGATGGGTGTCACGGAGATAGAAACAATAGCTTGAGTGTTATATATATATACACACACACATTTTTTTTGTCGTCAATATTCCTAATCTAAACCATACAAGTCGGGCGGAAATATAATGGTAGCTAAGCGTCGCTCTAAAGTAGATTAAATTTAAGACAAACTGCAATAACTGAACGGTACCGTATGTTGTGAAGTGTAATTTACGTGGTAATAAATGTAACTATTCACGAATCTGAGTTTCTCTATTCAGGTTAAAACCTGACTGATGGGTGTATGAAAACTAATCTACATTTTTAACTAAACAGAAACTGAGCTATCCGGAGAATGTCGGCTTACACAACCGTAACATCACCAGTTGATGCGTTGATAAACAGAGACGTCACGCTACATAACCTCAACGGCCCGAGTAGTAAGACGCGTCACACAGCACACTTCCAAGTCTTTATCCTACTTAATGAATTTATGTATTATTAATTAATATGTAGGAAACATATAACACAAAATTGGCTAAAAGCAAAAAAAAATTCTGTTTATCAGATTGCTATCAAACTTCACAGGATTACCTGCTGGGCTAATCTGAAGATTGCCTGAAAATTTAATCAAAATCGCTCCAGCCGTTTTGGAGTCCATAGGGAACACACATGCACACACACACACACACACACACACACACACACACACACACACACATATATATATATATATATATATATATATATATATATATATATATATATATATATATATATATATATATATAGAGAGAGAGAGAGAGAGAGAGAGAGAGAGAGAGACAGATTATAAGCTGTGATGTGACTTACTCAGCTGTGTAGGTATTCCTAGTGTGCATGTCACTATCTTTTACAGTGCTACCCTATAGTATAAGACTAGTACATTATTGTTTTATAATGTAGTTGTTACAACTTCATAAGTACATTTGATATAAACATTGTTGTACCACTTCTTTATACTACAGATTTTTTAATGTTCAGGCTGTTTCAAATTGATCTTTACAACTTTGATTACGCGTATTTCAGAAACGGGAAAATATATGTGTGGTTTGCAGCCTAGTGTTCACACATTACGACAGTTTTGTTTGGTGTCTGTCAGTGACAGAAGTGGTGACCCCCAGCAGATGGCACATTGTGTCCTGCCTTCACTGTGTTGCGTTTTGTATTGGCTATGATTGCTAGGTTAGAAAGGCAATGCATAACTCTAGAAGGTTATGTTGGTGAGAGCATGAGAAGGTAGAGTGGCTCTTCTAGAGTGATCTGTACTAGTGCTAACCTTGACTCAACGAGTGACTGCTGAGTGAGCCATCAAGGAAGAATTCCAGTGCAAGCACAGGGAGTCAATCTTTTACATAAATAAAGGGAAGGCTTCTGTCACTCGCCTTATACTGGTTGTCGTATGTTGGTACACAAGGTAGTTAGATGAAAGGAGACAAGAGATCAGGTGAGTTTCATAGGATGTATTCAAGCATAGAACAGGTTGATACACTTGGTATAGACTTGGGTAAATCACCTTCAACATTCGTTTCATGGGGTTACAATTAGACTTAGGTCATACTCAATTTGGTACTGGTAGATGCGACAAGGTTCAAACGACATCATTACAAAGATATAACAATAATATGACAGCAAGGCGTATGCTGGAGAGTACAACTAATTCGTTAGGACACTTCGGGCCATGCGACAAGGTTTACTGGATACAAACACTTACAAAGGCACATTGGGCCATGACTTTACTGGGGCGAAAGTTTAGGCCTTACTCGTGGCCTAAGGCGATCACTCTTGATTCCTGAGAAGCTACAACACACATATGGCCTCTCTACGTGACATGGCTCTATGTGCCGACAACTGACTGACAATATGTCTTGGTTATAAGGTGATCACTCTCAGTCCCTAAGAAGGCAATAACATATCTTTGGCCTTTCTACATGATATGGCTCCGTTGGCCGAAAGCTGACAACATAACAAACTTATAAGGCGATCATTCTTGATCCCTAGGAAGGCTACAGCATTGCTATGGCTCTACAGGCCGATAACTGAATGACAACATAGCGATGTTACAAGATGATCACTCTTGATCGCTAAGAAGGCTACACCACATCTATGGCCTCTCTGAATGATATGGCTCTGCGGGCCGTTGACATTACTGCATGACAGGGGCATTACTGTAAGTGCGCAACAACACTTCACTTTTAGCGTGTCAGGGCATGGAGACAAGAGACCGTAGTGTGGACTTAGGTCTCCATGTTTGAGCAAGGCTTAGGTGGCAGGCTACCGCCACAACCCATAAGTTGAGACCTGAAAAAGTAGGTGTTATTTTTTTAAAAAATATGTGTTATTTTTCTTGAAAATAGGTGTTATTTTTCTTGAAAATAGGTGTTATTTTTGTATGGTTTTTACCTTTAAAAACACACTCATTAATTGCCTGAGAACATGTTGTAGCATCTGCTTTGTCCAGAATGTTTACTGCAGCTACCTTTAACACTGGATCTGTTGAACTGTTTAAATGAATCTGAAAAAGCACCACAAACACACATCTTCCTTTGGAATCTGTAGTCTCGTCACACAGAACATCAACACATTTATGCTGTGCTAATTGTTTTACTTCATCAAAGTGTGCGTGTGCTATCACAGGAACATATTTTTCCCTAAGAGATTTAACGCAAGGTAAGTCTCCAGTCCCTAAAACAATATATGAGGAAAATACAAATTAAATTCCCAATTTTCTTAATCCTTTACAAAACACCTTTTGATTTTAAATTAAACTTACCTTCAATAAACTCATTCATCCATTCTCTTAAACTAGGATCATCTAGCTTTTCCAGAGGAATGTTGGCTTTTGCAAAAGCTTCAGTAGTTTTAACTGCAAGATTGTCAACTGCCAATTTCCTCCTTTTTGCACTATTCAGGCTGGCTAGTACAGACGTTTGAATCATACTTTGTTCCAGCATCGTTATGTTTTTTTGAAAGGTTGATGTGTTTTATTACAGCATCTTTACTTTCATACGAAATTACACAGTTACAAAAACAGCACATAAAAGTTTGAGAATTAGAGGCATAAATTCCTTCGCTTTTGAACTCGGTTGCTCGTTGCTGTACATGCACTGACGGTTTCGGCATCGCGGACGCAAAAATAACACACAATGAAATCCTAGTCCCGGTACATAATAATTTCAATCTTCATTTCTAGGGTATTTTAACACTCTCAACGTCATCTTGTTTATAGTTTGTAAAACAATTGCTACCACTACTGCTTTGTATAGAAAGAAAATTCTTTCCACATGTACAACTTAAAAACTAACACAATTTAAATACAAATATTAGTCTTGAAATTAATGTTTGCTATTTATATATATTTTTTAACACAGCAGCTTGCCAAAGAAATTAAGTTAATTATTTACGTTTTAATAATTAAAATATAAACGTTGAAAGCTCACGCAATGTGTTCATGGCCATCGATGTATTTTCGTGGTTGTAACAACAGAATTTTTTTCGCTCATGTTTGCCATTCTGCTGCAAACACAACCCGAAACCGAATAAGTTTATTGTTTCGTCAACATCGTGTTTTCTTAAATCATGTATGTTATGTTCGATGATGTGAAAATACGAAACACGCTACCATATTTAAGTAACCACAAGATAAGCTCCACAAATTATTTGGACTATTCTTTACGAAGCTACCTCAACGAAGATGGCGTATGTATAGTAAATTGTATACGAGTATTTAACCTCACCAATCAAGAGACGTAATTCATTACGTGTAAAGTTTACTTTCGTTTAGGTATTTTTAGAATACAGATTTGAAAAGAGGTTTATTGTGAAAAATAAAGGACGGTGAAATTGTTAAAAATAACTTTATTTGAATTAAAATGGGGAAAAAATAGCGAGATACGAAATAAAATGCTAAAATTTGGCTTATTCAACACAAAAGACTGAAATTCGCATTATTCAAAATAAAAGGCCGAAATTCATGTTATTTTTCGCTTTATCGCAAATGCTATTTCTTCAGGTCTCTACCCATAAGGAAGCAAGGGAAGGAGTGCCAGGCCGACCCGACCCGACGGCCGAGCTGCTGACAACTATCCTGGGCAAAACGCCCGTATTTTATACTCGCCAAAAGGGCAGAAGTACCGTTGGCAAAATGGCCGCTGGGCCGCTCGAGGCTGTCTGCTGCTGCAGTAGCGCCACCCGCACACACTGAAAATACTTACTCGGGGCACAAAAATACTCAACTGGATAAACGAATATCTAGCATGACATAAATAACACTAGTGTTGCCGTTAAACACTAAGATTAATACATACAAGTATTTATATCACTTTTAGATACATTTCAAATAATAAACAACAAATACAATACATATTTACGTGCGTGCATATTTCCAATTATTATTTATTACTGCTCTTTACAGAGTCTTGTGCACGGGATTGGTAACACTGGTGAAGCACTCAGCCGTTTTTGTAGTTAAACATTGGTAACAAAGTTTGCCGGCAGCAATTTTACATGGAAAATAACATTGGATAACACGGGGATGTAAGTAAATGTTTTACAAGTAACGACGGCGACCTGTGATCTTACATGGCACATATAACACTGGAATAAAAATAAACTCTAACACGGCGGTCGGCAGTGGTGCTGCAGAAAGCTAGTACTTTTAGGTTATAACAGACAGGTGTTAAAAATTACGGGACGAGCGTTAACATATTTTATAATGTGACGCTATGGCGATGCGTCAACTGTGTCGAGTGGCTTATATAATAGAGACCTAATCTGACACCCAGGTTCAATGGAAGTTCCGTACATGTTACAGAAGCACACCATAATAACGTCCAACCGTTGGACAGTGGTAAACGAGGTTTGAGGAAATCAGAAGTGTCTTGAAGAGGATGACCAAGCATGAGTGAATATCAACATTTGCAGCTACACATGATCACTGTGCACAAGAGACTGAAGCTGCATGTCTACAAAGTACTTGTGCTTCAATTTGATGACAGGCCAAAGAGATGTTGAGATGCATCGACGACTTTCCTTACTTTCTGAAAAAAGGTTATGTTCACAGACGAAACTTTTTTTTATATGTTGGGAAGGTAAACCACTACAGTGTGAGGGTACTGAGCTCTGAGAAACCATAGAAATTGTGCAAAACGGTCCAAAGGTGAATATGTAGTGCGGTCTGTTTCATGACAGTTTGGTGGGGTCTTTTTTCTTTGCAGATGCCTCAATAACCTTGACTGTTTAACTTGGACATGTTGGAACAGTTTGAACTTACACAGGTCAAAGATCTGTAACCTGACATCATGCTGCAGCACGATGGTGCCCCTCCTCATTGGACCTTGATCATTAGGGCAGCTTTGGGAGACACATTTCCTGGTTGCTGGATTGGCAGAGGAGGACCCATTTCCTGACTCCCAAGGTCTCCAGTCATAACCCCACTGGATTGTTTTTCTATGAGGCTTTGTGAAGAATGTGGTCTTCCAGACCCGAGTGCCGGATCTACAGTAACAAGCTCGCATAACAACATCAATTGAACACGTTAATGAGCACATTGTAGGCCAGATGTGTGAACTAGAATATTGCTGAGATATCCTGTGTGCTACTCACTAAAATTTTAGGTGTGTGTGTGAATGAACATTATGCTACAAACTGCACCTTTGTATATTAACCAGTTTTTTAAATATAGGCCTAAGCAGTCAAAGTTGTAAAGATAATTTTCAAACATCACATTGAGTATTTTAAAAACTGTAAAACCTATATTATTATTATTATTATTACAGTAAAACCTCTCTGTAAAGACCCCTCTTGGTTCCCTAAAATAGTGTCTTTATATAGGGGTGGTCTTCATAAAGAGGTTAAACTGTACAGCAAAATCCCTATTTTAAAACACCATGGTTCTTGAGGAAAGGGTTGTGGTTTAAAAGGGGTTTCACTGTATTATTATTATTATTATTATTATTATTAGTGTGTTAAGAATTTCTGTGTTAAAACATGCTACAACTTATAATGTTGACTTTTGTTTACCTTCCCTCAGAGAACAAGATTGCTGTGGGTTCTGGAGCCCGTTTAATATCAGTGTGTTATTTTGAAAGTGAGAATGACTGGTGGGTTTCAAAGCATATCAAGAAACCCATTCGTTCAACAATAACATCTCTTGATTGGCATCCAAACAATGTCCTGCTTGTTGCTGGCTCTGCAGATTTCAAGGTAAAATTTTTTATACTTTAAAAAAAGTTCAGTATTTTTATATTTTAGTTACTGTTTGAAGCAAGATGGCTTATGAATGCTCAGTGGTCTTCAATTAGTGATTGTCAGCTGTGTTGTGAAACTATGGTCGGATAGATAGTAATATTACTATTTTATAAATTATATAAATGGCGAAAAAGGTAAGAAAGCCAAGCAGTTGGTAGATGGTGGTGTTGCAACTGTTTATCAAAATTTTTTAGCTGTCCGGTTTGGTTTATCTCATTGATGAATTAAAAAATAGTGTGTTTAAATGAATATCATACTTTTTTCTTTTATATTATTACTTGTGAGGACTAGGTACATGATTTAATGATAAAATTGTTCATTGAAATTTGCAGGAATCCAAGTATCTGTGTAGGAAGGGAAAAAAAAATAATTTCAAGAAAGTAGTCTTTCCCAACTTTGTGATCAAACTTGTAGCTACTAAACTTTTATGACACCATAATTTTGTAACTTTGATTTTGGCACGTGCCGTTATGCGAAAGGAGTGTGTCACTTGGAAAAAATATTTTGTTGCATAATTTACATGTTAAGTCTTTTCTGGGCTCATTTGAGATGGATATCTTATTAAAATTAATTCAATTGAATTCTTCATTTAGTAGCAACCAGATGCGCACAATAGTTTCTTAACAGTTCTCTGATGATAATAATAAATCACATTTTCCACAACCCTGTTATGCACACAATGACAACAAAACAAACAAAACATTAGTTGGCTCTGACAGTTACGCAAAAAGAAATACAGCACAACCCTGTTATAACGTTTCTGAGGGGACTCAAAAATGTCTACTTTGTAAAAGGGAATTCCTTATAAGAGGGTAATTTCTTTTTCTAAAACAGTTTAGGCACCATATACAAGGAGCCTTATAACCAAGAAAATGTTATATAAGGGTTCATTATAACAGGGTGCCACTGTATTGATCATGAGTTAAAAATTACTGCATACATTAAAAGTTCAGTCAAATATTAAGATTACAGTCTTCAATAAATCTTCAGTGTTCAAACTTTTTATTCCTAGGTGGTAGGGAGTCACAGTCAGCTGTGCAATATCCCAAGGTAACTTTACTCTTATGGTTGCTGGTACCAACTCCCTTGCGGTCCTACTTCTCTTGACCCACCAGATAGACAGTCCCCTTCAGTCACCAGTCACTACTCTTCTCGACACAACACCTCCAGTGTTGTTCGCCCCTTCTGCAGCTCGCCGTCGCTACCCAGCCTCGACGCCTGCCACTGTTACTCCTCATCAATGCTGGTGTTGACACTCTTCACACACTTGAATCAGGCTTAAAACTGAGCAATTCCCCAGTTCAGCATACGATGGCGCTGCTGTTGTACCAGGGGACGAG
The DNA here is from genome assembly GCA_003012365.1 of Medauroidea extradentata. NCBI lineage: Eukaryota > Metazoa > Arthropoda > Insecta > Phasmatodea > Phasmatidae > Medauroidea > Medauroidea extradentata. The sequence continues at coordinate 23,192 of PNEQ01004475.1, read as the reverse complement.
GGATGAATGGTGTTTTATTCAAACTGACCCTGTTCGGGCGCCAAAAACTATGTGGCGCGTCTGTTGCTACACAATGACCAGAGGAAAACTGATGACATTTGACTAAACGCTGGGTCCGTGTTCCGATTCGTCAAATGTTGACGGTATAACGCATTAGGTGATGACTAGACTGTTCTAAAACTTTTATTTTATTGTGCCCGGATAGCATCTTTGCATTTTTTTTTATACACTAAACCCCGATTTTACGAACCCTGGATTTAACGAAGGTAGCGATTCTACGAGTACAATCTCAGGAACCCTCAAAAAATATCAAAATTCTATGACAAAAAAATTGTAAGGAATTACATTGACAATGAATAAAATATACATTATCTGATTCGCTGCATTAAAATATAAATTGTAGAGTTGCAGTTATTACTTGGTAAGTCACAATATTAAAAATAAAACAAAAATACTGAAAATCCGTTTAAAAATGTGGCGGTGACAGTTTGTACAGCCTCCTTCTAGGCTGTTTCACGACGTCTTATATCTCTCACGCCTCGCACCGAATGCGTTTACTTTTTTACACGAACCCTATAATTAATAGAGTGATATAATTTTTCATTAATGGGTTAACACCATACGTACTTAAAACAACTTGGCGCATAATTTGCTTAAACAATGCACTACTGCATGTTGTAAAACGTGCATTTCACACGTGAGCACGATAATAGCGCTACCTATTACCCACGTGTAGAAACAATTGTCTCCGGGCATGTCGAACATGAAAAATAAATAGACGTTCGTGTATTACGTAATCCCGGAACTCCTAATTTATTTTTATCGCATATACTGGCTGTGAAAGTGATTATTTGCAACCACTCATACATGTAATTCTCGACGATTTTAGGTTAAGAACGTCACAAAATGGCGTTTTAGGAACATTGAATGCCGGAAAGATGCTACGGTGCCGCTATCTATCTTCCATCTTGTGAACGTTCATATAGTTGCGCTATCTGTCCGTGCTGCACGCTACTTATATATACGTTCGTGTACATCAAACATTGAGGGATTGTTTTAACTTTTTTTTTTAAGTTATATAAAACTGCGCAATGAATAAATACATCCGCTTTTTCCTTCTTACAAGGGCATTGTGCTAGTAAGCTACGCAACTTGGGCTATTCGCTTGCGAGAAGGCACTCGGCAGCTCGGTTTTCTCATTTTTTTTTAGGACAAGGGTTGGTCATATCTATTGTTTAGCGGTGTTCTTTTGATTGTATGACGTCTGCCTATTGATATAAATTTATATTTCAACTATCACTTGCTTTATTTTTCCGTTAAATGCTACAGAAGTCGGTCTATTCGCTCGAGAGAAGACACTCGGAATCTCGATTTTCTCATTTTTTGGGGACAAGGGTCTGTCATATCTACCGCTCAATAGTGTGATGTCTGGCTACTGATATCAATTATGTTTACATTATTACGTTAATTAATTTCTCGCAAAACGCTACGGAAGTCAGGGCCCGACTAGACACAGATTGCAGAAAAAATGCAATTTTAAAATTTTCTGTTGAAGTCGGTGAGGGCGGGGGTTCAAAATAAGCCGCTATCAAATTTACGAAGGTAGCAATTTTACGAATGCGATGAGAGGAACCGTGAGTATTCGTAAAATCGGGAGTCTAGTGTAGTTGAGAATTAATAATAAAATAAGTTCAATGTAAATTTTATTTATTGATTTCAATTATACAGATGGTGGTGGTTTTTATTTGTATTTTAAAAAACTATTGAATTTTTAAAATTTTTATTTTCAGTTTTAGCATTTTTTTTTAATTCAAATAATTTTTATTCTTTAATTTTATGAGCATGTCATTGTAGCCTGCAATGTCTTTATCCACTGTGATTTTTTGAGTTTGGTATATTAGTTGGTTTTAGTGTAGTCGTTAAAACAGAAACACACAAAATATGACTTTAACAAGCCATTACGCGAAAATTATGAGAGATAAATAAATTTCGTAAGAGCCAAATTTCGTCACATTTTATGTCTAAAATAAGAAAAAAAAAAATATCTGGTACAAATAAAAAATAAAAAAATGGTGATGAAAATTGCATGGGGCCGTGCCCTTAACATGGATTAATTAATTAGGTACAAAAAATTAAAGTATTTCTATATTAAAAAAATTGAAATTACCATATTATAGAAACCAAAACCGATGGACTGTATTCTGGTGCGTGTCATAGTACGGTCCATTTAGTGATGTATGTCACTTGTTGACATTGCATTATGACCGAAGTTCCAAAAATATACATTACATCATGCATATGTGCAGAGAGTTACCTAAGCAGTGGTGGCATCGGAGTTTACAGGCTAGGTTCAGCTTTTGGGAAAACCCATTATGTGGCAGCCAAGTCATCAAGCTGTTGTAAAATGTTCACAGCGAAACCCACCTACCAGGACAAACTTACAACAGTAGGCTTAAGAATGACAGAAACTGTATTTTTAAGGAGTTTAGGGGAGGGGGGTTGGTTACATGTTAACCTTAATTTAAAAAAACCTTTTTGGTATTATTTTATGTGACACACCCTCTTAAAGAGTTAACAAAAATGTAATAGATGTCTGTGTGATAAGAGAACTACAGTATAACCCAGATTGATAAAGTCAGATTGTACGACACATTGGTTTTACAACATTATTTTCAGAAACTGTGACCAGGGGTTCCCATTTTAATGAACTCTGATTTTACGAAACATAACTTTAACAGCAAGATTTACGGGAACCGTTACGTTTAGTTAAATCTGGGTTCTACTGTGTTACATTTTCCCATTTTCCCAAATGGCGCGTAATACTTGCAGGTCAAGATATTTTCAGCATTCATAAAAGACATTGAGGAAATGCCACAACCTTCACCTTGGGGTATGAAGATGGCACTTGGTGTGATGCTAGTCGAATTCCCTAACTCACCAAATGGAGGTCAGTGTTACGAAAATTCCCATAGGCTATTTGTGTGCAATATAAAGCATAACATTCTGCATGAACGTGCTTGCCAAATGGACAATGGCTTTGACTAACTTATAATATTGGTTTCTAGACGATGTTTTAATGTAATAAAACTTGAATGTCAGATTTGTCTTGCTGTTAGTAATTTAGAGTTTAGCGTTGATATTCATGTATTTATGGAAATTATCTTACTCTAAAGTTTGTTTATGAATATTACCAACATAATTTAATTCTTAAGTCTATGCTCAGTAGTTTTTTTCCAGATTGGTGCAAAGAACTAAAATAATTTTTAACGATTTGAAAAAATTCGAAATTGGGTCATACAACGCAAACATGTAAGTAAGCTTTTTGCAAAAAAATTACATTGCTTTGATTTTTTTGTTATGAAAACAAAGTACAGTACTTAATTGCAAAAATTAAAAAAAGAAAAAAAATGTGAAGTATATTACTATGAAAAAGTTATGGTATAAATAAGATAGTGTCTAAAACAATATAGCTAGTCTTTGATATGGATATTAGGATTTTTTAATATTATCAAAATTGTTGTAAAACTGCCAGGCATGCCTGTAAAGTTAATGATTAACTATTAAAAATAAATTTCTAGAAATTATGATTTTTTTTTAAACTTAATGAGAAAAATTTTTTTAGTATTACTAGGTGTAAAAATTATTTGTTCAAGCTGTAGCATTCTGTCTCCCCAGGGGTCAGAAGACTACTCGTATTAGTTGGGAAGTTTCAATGTACAAAGAACTTGGATGTGGATTTGAACGAAAATCACTTTTTTATTTCTACATGCTTATCATTACTACAGACCTGTCCCAAACTAGTGCCTTACAGCACACTGCATTTTACGGCATGTACATTTAAAAGCTTGCGTTCACAAGAACTTGCTGCAGAAATGACGGAGGAAGTTATCATGACTACCCCATACCTTGCAATCACTTTCGTGGATGGAAACAAATTTAGTGGATTAAACTTCCGTCTGAAAAGGTGGAAAAAGAATAATGATCATAGGTGTTGCCTGTGTATCGTAAAGTTTTACTCCACTTGACATTTTAAATCAGAAATTGGACCTCAGCTTTTGGCACATCCATCCTGTTCAGCATCACAATTTTAGCTCAAGATCGGGGAAGGGACGTGGCCTACTAACCCATCTTCTGCGTAGTTTCTCACTCCCTTCCCCAGCCAGTCACAGACCTCCATGCAGAATAATTTCCCACTCATAATGATAGTTCTAGAACCCACCTCATTTAAATGGTTCTTGAAACAAAGAAAGACAGATGGAAAAATGAAATGATTATGACTTGGCTAATTAGCCATAAACATATATATTTATAAATACTCTAATTAAATTTTAATTCAATGTTGTTGCAAAACATTAATTTTCAATTAACAGAGCAACAGTTGTACACATTTACGGTTCCAATACAAACAAATGTTGAGTTAATTACCAGTCTCTAATAAAAGAAAAACAGATAAATAAAATTATATAAAACATATATTTGCTTAACCTGCAACACTACCAAGCCTTTTGTCATTTTGTTAAAATACAGTATAAGATTATGTTTTATTAGTATGGTTTCAGTTTTACTTATTTTGACATACAGTATTGAAGAAAACTTTTCTAATTGTTACATAATTTTTAATTTGAGTTAGTAAGAAACCATTATTATATTATGTACTTTGTATAAAATTCATACATAATTGTGTGTCTGCATTAACTTCCCCTTGTTCATAATCTAATGGACTACAGTATGTGAAAGTATAATAGTGTGATAAAATGTTGATGCTAGGTGGCTGGGTGCACAGTGTTGCATTCTCAGGAGATGGGAATCGTGTGTGCTGGGTGGGCCACGACTCCTCAGTGTGTATTGCTGATGCCTCGCGTCAGATGGCTGTCACTAGATTGCGCACAGAGTTCCTTCCGTTCCTCAGCTGTGTCTGGGTGGGGAACAACTCATTTGTAGCTGCGGTGAGAATACATCTGTACATCTTTAACCCCCCATAATTTTATATTATGCATTAATTTTTTATTTTAATAATGTGTCATTTCTGTGTGCTGCTATTTTCCGGGAGTGTGAAGTCCTAATTATAAAAATTTAAAATAATACCCCTCTATAAATAAATGAAATCCTTGTAAGTCAGTATTTTTTTTTTTTCAATATTTTTTTTTTTTTTCTTCAAAGGGCCACAACTGCTGTCCCATGCTATATTCAGTAAATGATGCTGGTCAATTGTACCTGAATTCCAAACTGGACATGTCTCAGAAGAAAGAAGCAGGAGGCTTGAGGTAACACAACTTTGCAAGCTACATACGTATTCACCAGAATGTTATCTGTACATCTTATATACTAGGTCTTTCAGGATAAAATGAGCACTAAAGATTTAACCTTTCAAAAATGTCACTAGCCGTTACTTAATATAAGTCAGCATTAACAAGAGTGACCGTACTGCTTGTATGGTTGGAAGCGAATTATCGTGTGTAGTTCCGTGTATTTTCCTCTTTAAATACAACATTACTGGAAGAACATCACGTAAAAAAAAACCTCTCTGGATTTAATATACTTTAAAATATTTATTTCTGCACTTATTGACGTATCTATTGACTGTATCTATTGACTGTATAATTTACTTAATTAGTGTCATCACAAAGTGACACAACCGTTCCCGCTGAAAATCCACAGTTGTTTGCTCCACTCTGCAGGCGTAGTTCAAAATTCCACCGACAGGTAGCATAGCATCAGAGTTAGGTTTTCGGCGCTTCGCTTGGAAGTGTAGTTAGTTGACGAGTGTGTTCGTCCATTGTGCAATAAATATGGGTTTCTGATAAAGTCATTAAAAACTATAGAAATGACTGTTTTGTTATTGGTAATCCTGCAAATTATGTATTTACGATCGCCAGACTGAGTATCTGGAATTAAAAACCACAATTTGTTTTCTCTTTCACACATTAAGATAATAGCCTATGTTATTTGTTGTTTAAGTGGACTGAGTTAACGTCATTCATGACAGTACAAATGAATGGAACTTGAATTCCTAAAATATTCATGTCATGTGTTCTTTTATAGTGGTGGTTTGAGTACAAATTCAAACATAGTGGAATCCCGTTGCTACGAGAGTTCATAATAGCACAAAAAATTGTTGTGGTTACGAGTTGTAGTAACCAAATGTTTGCATAAACAGGCAATGTTTTAGGTTATTGACATAATAATACATGGGATGGGAATAGCAACATGAAAGTTTACTTTGGTTAGTATCTCTGCTGTTGTAAAGCAGACTGCACAAAAATGATAGGTGTATGTTTATTAGGCGCAATATCCAATAATTTATCTATACCATGATCTTAAGTAGTTTTTAATGTCACCATTTTCATTCACTATAGCATTGCAAAATGTAAGTTAAACAAAACAAAAGTGGGCATTTTGCGAGGTGGCAACGAAAACGAACAGCACTGCTAGTTCACTTGTGATTGGCTGAAATGTACAATGTTACACCAATAAGATGTCATGATTGGACAAACAATAGGCAAGTGGCAGTTCCAAATTACCCATGCTAGCAACGTTTTGTTGAGTATTCACCGCGAAAAACATTTTCAATTTTAGTGCATGATCCCAACTAAGTACAGTTGATTTATCCCTTCCTACATAAATTTCGCCAAAGTGAAAATGTGTGGCTAAGAAATCAAAACACGTAAGTATAAAAAATGACACAAGACATTTATGAACTTACTCTGGTTATACTGGATAGTGTGAAATTTTAACTCCAGGTGTTCAAATAGTGATCCAAATGAAGTTTATAGCATGTGTTGCAGTGATTGAACAAACCTAACATGTTACAGAAACAACTTAGCAGGTTATAGTAAGTTTTGTAAACGTAAGTTTTTAACTTCTTGCAGTACGACATACACAATTAAAATAATATGCACGCAAGCGATGGTGTGCACTCAACTGGCCACATTCTTTTCATGCAGTACCAAGATGGCATCAGTAATGATTGAGGCCGAGCAAGTCACGAGAGCTTTGCCATATCTCACGCTGTGCACGATCGGCTGATAAACGGTGATTCTCACGTGCGCTATGTTGATGCTTCTGAATCGCTCATATATACAAAAGTGCTCATGATGGCACCACTTGTAATTACTAAACATTTTTACTATAAACTGCGTACTGTCCATACCGTATAAGAATTCCATTATTTGACAGATCATAAAAAAGTATGGCAATGAAACAAAAACATTATGTATCCTTCCACCACCATGTGCTTTCCAGCTGACACTCAAAACATGTCAGCAGTTTAGGTATAGTAATATTGCAATAGAATCCAAAGTGTGTTGTGACTTTCTTTTGGTTATTTTTAGATCTCGGACAAGTAAGGTAATTTGTTTACAATACTGGCTGCACAAATGTCTTACTAGGGTTAGGTGGGCATTTTTAATGGAAAATTAATTCATATAACAACTCAAAATTTTACATCATTTATTGTATATTTTCCTATGTACGCTCAAAATTGTAACATTTAATGGCAATACAAAAAAAAACTTGTATGGGTAACTTATCAGTATTTTTTTTATTTCAACTTGACACCTAAAAAGTTTAAATAATAGTAGCTTATTTGGTTACAACAAACTGAAGTTGCAAGAGCATACGACAGTGCAAACAAACATCTTTAAACATAAATATATATATATATATATGTATATAATATATGTGTGTGTATGTATATATACATATACATACTAAAAGTTAGTTATAATTCCTATATTTATATTTTAATTCTTTACGTTAACTTTACGAATGCCCCTAGTATTTACATTTGTTTTTCTTTGGAATTTTAACTTGGTTTGACAATCGTATGCAGGGGTGTTGATTATCTCTATGGCTGGGTTCAACATGAAATGGACGCATAAATTCTCTCGCTGGCAAATTGTTTTTGTAGCCAGCGCCATCGTAACTTTTTGTAGATTTTTATGATATCCAGTCAAGTAGTTAAAGTAGGGAAATCGCAGGTATTGTAGAAGAAATCATCAGACAATGTCAAACTAATGAATTTATTTTGGTGTACAAGAATTAGCGTCTCGGTGAAGAAGGTAACGCCATGAAGCAAGAAGGTCGTGGGTACAGGCCTTTTATTTATAAATAACGCTTATGGTCGAATTTTTGCTTCATAGCACTTCACTGCATAAATGGTTTGAACTTCGCTGCGGGAATTTGTTTTAAATGTTCCGTGATGTGTTTCTTTATCTTCCAGTTTGTTATTAGGACTTAAATGTTACTCTCAGTAGTCCTGAGTGACAATTTTCATCCCTACCACAATTTTTTTATAACCAAATTCTAAATTTGAGATAGTTGAAGGCATAATATTTATCAATTTTTCTGACCTAAATTCTGGAATATGCCATCATGGAGAAATTATATGGTTTTCTAAAGTCTTATCAACTCTAGATAATTAAAGCTGTCCTATTGTAGTTTATTTTAATTAAAAGGAATTTATTTTGGCTCTAATTTCAGTATTATAAGGATGTGTTAATTACTTCGCACGTATGATTTTGCACCAAGTCAGCATACTTTTATTCAGTCTTTCCTCTATGTGCATACAGAATAAGTACACAATTAAATTTAGTTGAAAAATTTTCATTTCTTTGGAAGTAATTGTGTAAGCTAGGTTGAGAACAGCAGAATTTAACAAAGTGCTGTAGTCTTTGATATTTAGTACATAAACGTATACTATATTCCAGACTAGGGTATATAATATGAGGCTAACCAACGTGCATCAGTAACCTAAGCCATGAAGAAATTCCATGAAGCAGGTGATTGACCACATCATCAACGCCAGAAATCCTACAGCCTGGAAGAGATAGCAACACAAGAAGTTATGCACTTCACAAGGAAAATTTATAAACTATTAATACTGCCAAAACTAATAAAATAACAAGAATTCAAGAAAAAGTTATATCTACAAAATTAATTAAAATTTTACTGTAGTCAGTTTGAAACCAAACGAGCCAGGAAAATAAACAAAACACTCTACTTTAAATTCCTGACTGTGTTTTGTATTTAAAATTTGAAAACTGAATTATTCATGTCCCCAATTACTAAGCTATTGGATCCTTTTGTATCATCCTGAACAACTGATGAAGCAATACTAAATAAGGGAAATAGCCTGTAATTAAAGATTTAAATTGAAATTAAAATATATATATTTTATACAAATTTAAATAAGGTAGGGGGAAGTGCCTGTGCACTTCACAGTACCTACTTATAACTAAGATTAGACCATACATTTAACATCTGTGTATTTAATGAGTAAGATATTGTAGATAACCTTTTTTTGGAGCAGTTTAATCTGGTTGAACATTGTGCAAGCCTATGTAAATTAAAGCATGTGGCAATGTTTATGTTTACATGCAGCAGAAAGATATGTACTGGTGGAAAATTGAAATTAGTCAGTGGTTTTTTAGTGCTCACTTCATCCCAAACTACCTACATTATGAGATACAGCTTGTATGTTGCATGTGTTTTTAAACTTTCGTTCTCTTGTGTCAACATCCTTTCTAAGTAAGAAAGTTAAAAGGAAAAAAAGCAGGTAAAATATTGTTATTTATAGATTTCTTGTCCCTTTTAGTTTTCTACTCCCGTATCACGATGTCGTGGCTGGTGCGTCTCTCTAAAAAAAATAAGTACTTATATTTAAGGACATACAGCTTGGATGTGTTTCGAAGAGAATGTCAGGTGAGATGTAATGACTGTTTTGTAGAGTTAACCAAAAATGTTAAATACAGTGGAACCCTGTTATAACACTTTTGAAGAGGTTTTACGATAGGTTGCATTGACAATTTGGGCATTTCTTCTTGAAATAACTTGGCTAGATCCCTTAATGAATATCAGGATAGAGTTGTATTGAGCTTTTTGTCTTAGGCCTTCTCGAATTGCTTTGCACACTTGTTCTTTTGGATTGCAAGGCTTGTGTTTTCATTAGATTTTCATTTTGTTCACTTGTGGCCTAACCAAATTATTTTTATCATCACCTCAAGTATTTGTTGAACTGTTGCTCTTGGTTTGATTTTCAAGGTTATCTATTTCATTTTTCATGGTTTGTATTTCCATGGCTTGGATACTTGCAATGAGTCTTAGCTCGGTTATCTCTGCCTTCCATTTTTGTTCATATTCACTGATATCATAATTACACTTCAGTTGATTTTCCAGTTTAGTTCTTTTTTATTCGAGGTTATTTCTTCATTCTGAATGGACAACTTGTAGAGCAGTTGATTTAAACCTCCATTTCCTTTAGTTTTCCGTAATTTTCCTGGCATTGGATTTTAAGGAATTTTTTTTTCCCCAGTACTTCTGCTTCTCTGTTGAATATTTCTTGCAGTTGATTAAATTGTGAGATATTAGTTATTTCTGAAGTTAACCTGCATATTTCCTTTTTCATCGATTGTAGGTCTGTTTCAAAAGTACATAAAATCCTGCTTCTGGTGATGTGCTGGAGTTGTGGTCTTCTGTATTATCACCATTTACATTCTTTTGACCTTGTTTGCATGTTTCACGTTCCTATTCACCCACTTGTCGCACTTCATCTTCGATTGTTTTCCCACATCCATAATAGAACTATAAATCACACTGTTCACATAATAATAAACTTTTTTGCTACACATCTGCTTTTATCACGTGTCATATTTTATCTTAATTTTCTTTCGGATAATCATATCTGAATTAACATACATTTTTGTGTCTACATGAACAAAGAATTCAAACACTGCATCACCCAATTCAAACAATTTGCATTTAATTCATGCATAAATGTCACTTCTTAAACAGTACATCAAAGAAAAATGTATAATGATTATGTTATTTCACAATGAAATGCATAATTACTATACTTCGTTCACTCTAAGTTGAGTTCTGAAGTAAACAAAATAAAGTAATATCATTGTACTTCGCTAGCTTCTAATTGGCTCAATTTGTCCGTCGCGCCGACGTACTATTTCCAACCGACAAAAGTGTGTACAGTTGGCATCATAGGAAACAACAACGCCGTATATATTAAAACAATATTGCACGAAAATTTTGTACGTGTTATCGACATAGGAAAACAAAAATTACACAAAAACTTGATAAAAATATTGACATCATGTGTAATTACTGTATACTGTATTTCAAAATTTAATAGTAATTGTCAAGTCATGACTAACGATTGTATTCATATATTCCGGTATTAACGTAACGAAAATTTGGTACTACATGCAGAAAAAAAGTTGTCAACAAGATGAGTGATTAAACTTACTGTAAAGTCCTCCTGGATTATTTTGTACTTCGTTTTGGAAAAATTACGTTTTATAAATCACCAAACAGTCTGTCAATAATTCACGATACTTTTTTTTTTTTTTAAATAAGAGAATGCTATGCGAGATTTTTATTCTTTCCTTATAAACATCACCACAGCTTGTTTTGTATTGAAGACATATATCCACCTTTCGAAAACCATGCAAGACATTTTCACTGTTCACGTCCAGCATCACGTAACCTAATCCGCAAGCGACGTAAATATAAACCGACGCGAGGACGGAACAAAATAGAACAAGGAACTTTGGTTCGGACCACGCGGCCGTGGATCGGATGAACTGGAACGGAAAATGGACGAACGAAAGAAAACATTCACAGTAACCACAACATTGACGCGTTAACGTCCAAAAATACTTTGAAAAAAATAAAATATTATATCCGATTGTGATATTTCTGACTTATTTTTACTGTGGTAATTATTACTGAACTTAACTTTTGGTATCTTCAGAGTATCGTACGTCTCTAAATACTGGCAAGTGTACCAAGAAACTCGTACGTTTAGCAGTGCGTCAGTCGTTAAATAACTCGTGAACTAACTGTACGGACGTGTCGTCCGCTAACCATAATTAAAGTAATAAACATATAGCGTCGTAGATTGTGTTTGTAACGTCTGTATATTTTAGATATTTGTTAATAAAACTCTCTCATTAAGTGATGGAGTGGTAAATTTATATTTACACGACAGATAACAAAGATCTAATTTTTATGCAAGATCACAGTGCATGGCGGTTGGCAGCCAATGAACATGTTTGTTTATAATTTGCTTTGTTTATCCTAAAACTCAACTAAGAGTGAACGGAGAATAAGTTACTTTTACATAAAACAGAGTACATAATGGCATGTTTCGTGTTCTATGATATGTTGACTTTTAACAGAATTTTAAAGTCTGTACATTTTGACACGTGGAGGTATTTTAGCGGGCATGATAATTGAATTATCTGGAAGCATCAGTTGCTGATCTCACTACTATTATTTTACAAGTTACTATATATTGTTTTGTTATTTGAGGAAATGTAATCGTAAGTTATTTTTAATTACTTACTATTTAGGTTGTCAGTTTCCAACAAACATGCATTTTGAGTTTTTATACAATATTTCTCAGGTCTAAAATCCAAGACTGATTCCATCATTTTCCAGCATGTTTCATTCTTTTTTGTTGGTATACTGAAACAAAGTTATGTTGCCTGCTGTAGAGGACTAGTGTAGACATTAATTATGCAAATTTTTTTAAAAAACTTTTTTTAAGCTTTAAAATAAGGGTGTGTAGATTGTGTGGTTTAGAATGCTGAAGGTACTGATCCTTCTTAATTGGTATTCAAAAATTTTGTTCAATCCAGAAGCTCTTATTGTTGGTTGTACTCGTGGGAAAATGTACTGGTGGTCGCACAGATGTTTACTGACCAAACCTTGTATAACTTAACAGAGATTACCTTGTAGGGTTGTTGAGAAGGGGAGGAGGAATGTTACCAAAAATTTCTGGTTTTTTTCATCCTGACTCATTCTTGTTACGTATACGGTATAATGAATATTACATTTGTAGTTCTGTATAAAGGTGTGTACTCATAGAATGGGTAAACACGTACAGTAAACGTAAAAAACTGAAAAGAGTTAAGAAGCAAGGTATTGATGTGTTCCAGTGCTATGCGGAAATTCCAGAGCTTGGACCGTCAGGCTCGTATAGAAATAAGTGACACGACGCTGGAAACAATACATCAAAATGCAATAACGTGTGTCAGCTTATTTGGAGGAGTGAAGGGCGCTGCTTCTAAAGTCAGCACCAGTGGATTGGATGGACAGCTTGTTATTTGGGACTTAAAGGTGAGTCAAAAGATTATATTGTTAAGATTAAATCAGCAAGCTGAATACTAATCACTAAACAGAATATGTTATTCTGATTTGAATACTGTAATTGAGATCTTACACAGTCTCAGTCATATTATTTACAGTAGAACCCCGTTTATATATCACCGGTTTTTACGTTTTCCCGCTAATCACACCATTTACAGCCGGTCCTGTTTTGTATTCGTTAGTTTCTATGTAAAATATTTCCGTTGTTGACAATACTCAATATTTATATTTTCCGCTATTTACACTTTTTCTTCACATTTGTTTACTTTCTGAAGACAAGTGACAAGCACAGATACATGTATAAAATTATGGCAAACTTCACAGTAAACGGCAAGGTGATCAACTGTTCCGTACATCTTTAGGATTTGGAACTATGTCACTTGATGCCATTTTGTTGACCTGTTGTTACTCGCTCACGTGACTGCACCACTGGCTGGTTGCAACTTCTATTAAGTTGCACCAAGATGCTCTCGCTCACGTGATAGAGCCACTGGCTGGTTGCAACTTGTACGAAGTTGCACCGAGATGCTCTCGTTCACATGATAGCACAACTGGCTGGTCGCATCTTACATGAAGGTACTCTAGTTGTGATGGTGCTGCACGCACATTAGCACACACAATTGCATTTATCAGTACATATATACACATCTATGGTTGCTTTGTTTACTCACTCTGGTAACGTGAAGTTAATGTTATGCTTGTAATTTTTGCAGAGTATTATTAATGCAAAGATGTGGATTTATTCAAAACAGACTTTGTAATGGCATGCATTAAAATGTCTACAGAGGTAAAATACTAGCATTTCCAGTTGATAAAAAACCTGAGATTTTAAAGTTACGTTGAACATCGTACCGGGACACGTGTATCCCCGTGGTTATGCTAATTTCAACAAAAAAATTAATCATAAAATTTGTTCAATTATTGAAGAGAGCTCTGTGACGTACGGGCCATTTGCGGAAAAACGAAAATGAGTTTGCACGTCAAATTATGATCAACTGAGAAATTATTGAAATGAATTATGTGTGGGTGCAAGAGTACAAATGTACCAATTAGCAATGTTTTATCATCGAAAACGTTACAAGTCATAGTCGGCAAACTGGAAATTGAAAATTTTTGACCCTCAAATGGTTGGTTCAAGTTCTTTAAACACAGACATAACCTTGTTTATTGGTCAGTGCTTAGTCAATATTTACCATTTACTGTATTTTTTTACTTCAAATTTTTTTAAACAAAATGTAATTCTTGGGTGTGGCTTTACATGTTTAGGAGTTTATTTTTTGTGAAAGTTATTTGTTTACACTTTTAATAGCTATAGAATGGTGTAAAAAAGGGGGTTCTACTGTAAATCACTTGTTACATATGATGCCTGTTGTAAATGAAGTTAGGTAGTCGTGGGCAAACTGTTTGGGTATGAGGTGAGATGTAGGGACTTTCCATGTTGTTGTGTGACTCTGTACGTTTTTGTTTACCAGTAGAATATTCTAAATTCATTTTGAAAACTTGCTATAGTAACACTATTTTGCATGTTGAAATTTAAATTTTTCCAGGGGAGAAGATCCCTGGATCCCCCCCTCCCCGCAACTTTAAAGGGGAGGTTGGTGGTGGTGTTCAGTTTTAATGTTCTTATGATGATAACCTCTTCCCCCATGTAAACTAATCTTGGTTACGCCACTGAGAGCCTCTCCCTTCACCAGGTTCTAGATCCAAAACTGCTCCATGCATTATAGTGAGCATCAATCATGATCTTATCTTTGAAAGAACTGTGCAATGGGAGTTCATGACTAGATTCAGTTTCTTGGACGTACTCCATTGCAAAATTGAATGACTGTCAAAGAAAACTAAACAAATAAAAGAAAAATCATAAAATAAGCAGAGTATGCTTAGTCAGTAAGATACATACACAACATGAAATTCCAAGATGGAATCGGGTAAAATAAAAACAAGGAACAAACTGATAATAAATGAAATTAATAACAAATAAAATAAAAAACCAAATAACATGCGCCACAACGATGAGACGAAACAACAAACTCAGTAGATATCAGACACGAACAGAAAAATAACAAAAGAACACAACAAGTAGACGAGACAAAACGCAACGGATATCAGACATATACAGACAAGACAAACGACACAATGAAGAGACGAAACAAAACACAGTAGTTTTCCAGATAGACAGTGTTACGACGTTTCGGGAACTGGAATCTGTTCAGTCATCAGGTAGACACACAGGGTTCAGGAACACGAACAGTCGCACTCGTGTTCTTTTGACAGTCATTAAATTTTGCAATGGAGTACGTCCAAGAAACTGAATCTAGTCAATCATGATCTTGGCTATGAAACACAAAGGAAGCATTTGTGCACCTGTTTATAAGCAAACAAAATTGGTTTTAGGTAAGTTTAATTTTAAAAATGAAACAGTAAACAAGTTATAAAGTGTTTCTTTAACAGGTGCATTATCACATGAATACAGTAAGGTGCCGAGTTACTTTTATGTTCTTGAATGCAACTTCAAAAGAAAATAATGTTTTATAAAAATGTAATGTTTTAGAAGCAACGGAGTAAGGGTGTCCAGTGATGTATTTCTTTTATCTTAACTTTTCATTTAGATAATATCAATTTTGTTTTATGAAACAACTGACTATTATCAACTTTATTAATATCATTCCATTTTATCCTCACAAATTAAACACATTTCATTCAAAATACATTTTAATAATTTCAAACTTTGTGTGATATATTTATTTCAGTAAAGTTACATTTAAGTATTTACTCACGTACTAATTTTATCTTATATCTGATATTACGTTGTGTGAATCTTCTGCATTACGTTATGTTTTCACATTTATGGCATCAATGTTTGTTAATTTAAAATACTGGTTTTTACTAATTAATTGGGGATACTATGGGGCAGTTTTCCCAATGGCGGGTGATCATTTATGTGACCTATTGATATTTTTTACCTCATACAGACTAGAGGCATCTTTTAGAACCAAACACAACTTTTGTTAAAGTGACTTTTTTACATCACGAAGCTGTACTCTCAGTGATGTGAAATGTGTTTTTAAATGTGACAAATTTAGTTCCAAATGGACCATTCCTTTTTCTACCATCAGTAAATGCTTAGCTCAGGGTAGAGTATAGCCAAATTTTCTTTAAAAATTCATAACTCTTAGACGGTTGCAAAATGGATTATTCAAGTTTGGTTTATTTGGTAGGTCTTGGGGCCCCTCTACCACCCGCCTCTTTATTTACGTCTGCTCCCTGAACAACCTGTATAGAACCCATCAAGATATTAGGGGAGACCGGGGCAAGTTGGCGATGTTAAGAGTAGACCATTTTTAAATGAAGTAATATTTGAGTTAAATTATTGCTGTTTGCAAAAAAAGATTATAATGACATTTTATTGTTGTGCCTTCAGAAGGATAAATTTTTATTTTAATATTTTAATACTTTTATTGTCATTAAAAAAAATATATGCAAAATAGTCATCTTGCCCCAGTACCGGGGCAAGATGACTTTTACTACGGGGCAAGATGACTTTTACCACGGGGCAAGATGATAATTCTTACTAACCATGAACACATTTTAGTA